>PRKT01000957.1:4723-28239 GCA_003671525.1 Saccostrea glomerata
GACGTATGTTCTGTTAAAATGACTATCAATTGATCATAAGTATGCAAAAAAATCAGATGAATTCAATAAATTTAAAACTATACATCGATTTTTATTTTACATGCACTAGATCTATGGAGCACCTCTTGATATTCCCACGACGTCATGTGACGTCAAACAATTTCGCAGCAAACCTGTCACTCTTTTTCAAAGTAAATCCCTTTCAATTCGACGCACTTTTAATATTTTTTGACCCATTCATAAATGTATTTTTAAACCACGATTTGTCAACTTTTTGTAGAATGTCTTTTGTAGGATATCCTAGATCTCTGTCCACGCAGTTGTGACTTTAGGTACGGAAATAAAGCGAAGTCCATAGACACAAGGTCTGGGCTGTATAGGTGGTGCTTCAAGAGCTCAAAATCCAGTAAATCAATGTCAAACATGGTTTATTGTGCAGTATGTGCGGGGGCATTGTTTTGGTAAAATACTACAGAGTTAAAATTAGCAGCAACATCTAGACGTTTCTTATGTAAGGCCTGATTCAGGTCACGGCGAACAGCCTTCAAATGAAATTGTGTTATGTATTTTGAAAACAATTCTCTGAAATCACTCATAACAAATTATTAATCCCAGATGCAATGAATAGAAACAAATATTAATTTTAATCACATTTATTGTAAAACAATGATTACATTTTGTGGCAAGTATTTGTCACAATCTATTTATACATAGATGTAAATACCTCGATGGAATCCAGGGAATCACTACCTGCCTACTGACCTGGCGCGATAGCGCCCCCACAAGTGTCTATGATGGGAACAGGCTTCTTGGTACCCACAAGAGTGAATGCCACATGGAATGAATGAATTCAAGTTCTGACTTAGGCTCTAACTCTATGCCTGTCTCCCTTGGTATACAAACAACAACCTGGGGATAACACCCCCAGGGGTAGATCCCAAAAACCTGCCCTTACAATTGGTACCACAAGTTTTTCAAATCATGCATGATCCGTGTTACACAAACACATTTTGTAGTGTTCAAGAATTTGAATGAATCTCTTTTATATAAATACAAATCAAATTAAGTTTGTTCATAATAGGGAGAAATTGTAACAAATGAGAATTCCGACAGATTGTTGGGAGTCTTCATGCTCAACAACTACAAAGATATTGTTAATTAAATATTCTGTGTTCTGTAAAGTATGACGTATGTTCTGTTAAAATGACTATCAATTGATCATAAGTATGCAAAAAAATCAGATGAATTCAATAAATTTAAAACTATACATCGATTTTTATTTTACATGCACTAGATCTATGGAGCACCTCTTGATATTCCCACGACGTCATGTGACGTCAAACAATTTCGCAGCAAACCTGTCACTCTTTTTCAAAGTAAATCCCTTTCAATTCGACGCACTTTTAATATTTTTTGACCCATTCATAAATGTATTTTTAAACCACGATTTGTCAACTTTTTGTAGAATGTCTTTTGTAGGATATCCTAGATCTCTGTCCACGCAGTTGTGACTTTAGGTACGGAAATAAAGCGAAGTCCATAGACACAAGGTCTGGGCTGTATAGGTGGTGCTTCAAGAGCTCAAAATCCAGTAAATCAATGTCAAACATGGTTTATTGTGCAGTATGTGCGGGGGCATTGTTTTGGTAAAATACTACAGAGTTAAAATTAGCAGCAACATCTAGACGTTTCTTATGTAAGGCCTGATTCAGGTCACGGCGAACAGCCTTCAAATGAAATTGTGTTATGTATTTTGAAAACAATTCTCTGAAATCACTCATAACAAATTATTAATCCCAGATGCAATGAATAGAAACAAATATTAATTTTAATCACATTTATTGTAAAACAATGATTACATTTTGTGGCAAGTATTTGTCACAATCTATTTATACATAGATGTAAATACCTCGATGGAATCCAGGGAATCACTACCTGCCTACTGACCTGGCGCGATAGCGCCCCCACAAGTGTCTATGATGGGAACAGGCTTCTTGGTACCCACAAGAGTGAATGCCACATGGAATGAATGAATTCAAGTTCTGACTTAGGCTCTAACTCTATGCCTGTCTCCCTTGGTATACAAACAACAACCTGGGGATAACACCCCCAGGGGTAGATCCCAAAAACCTGCCCTTACAATTGGTACCACAAGTTTTTCAAATCATGCATGATCCGTGTTACACAAACACATTTTGTAGTGTTCAAGAATTTGAATGAATCTCTTTTATATAAATA
Organism: Saccostrea glomerata; assembly: GCA_003671525.1. NCBI lineage: Eukaryota > Metazoa > Mollusca > Bivalvia > Ostreida > Ostreidae > Saccostrea > Saccostrea glomerata. The sequence goes on from PRKT01000957.1 coordinate 6,962, forward strand.
CAAATCAAATTAAGTTTGTTCATAATAGGGAGAAATTGTAACAAATGAGAATTCCGACAGATTGTTGGGAGTCTTCATGCTCAACAACTACAAAGATATTGTTAATTAAATATTCTGTGTTCTGTAAAGTATGACGTATGTTCTGTTAAAATGACTATCAATTGATCATAAGTATGCAAAAAAATCAGATGAATTCAATAAATTTAAAACTATACATCGATTTTTATTTTACATGCACTAGATCTATGGAGCACCTCTTGATATTCCCACGACGTCATGTGACGTCAAACAATTTCGCAGCAAACCTGTCACTCTTTTTCAAAGTAAATCCCTTTCAATTCGACGCACTTTTAATATTTTTTGACCCATTCATAAATGTATTTTTAAACCACGATTTGTCAACTTTTTGTAGAATGTCTTTTGTAGGATATCCTAGATCTCTGTCCACGCAGTTGTGACTTTAGGTACGGAAATAAAGCGAAGTCCATAGACACAAGGTCTGGGCTGTATAGGTGGTGCTTCAAGAGCTCAAAATCCAGTAAATCAATGTCAAACATGGTTTATTGTGCAGTATGTGCGGGGGCATTGTTTTGGTAAAATACTACAGAGTTAAAATTAGCAGCAACATCTAGACGTTTCTTATGTAAGGCCTGATTCAGGTCACGGCGAACAGCCTTCAAATGAAATTGTGTTATGTATTTTGAAAACAATTCTCTGAAATCACTCATAACAAATTATTAATCCCAGATGCAATGAATAGAAACAAATATTAATTTTAATCACATTTATTGTAAAACAATGATTACATTTTGTGGCAAGTATTTGTCACAATCTATTTATACATAGATGTAAATACCTCGATGGAATCCAGGGAATCACTACCTGCCTACTGACCTGGCGCGATAGCGCCCCCACAAGTGTCTATGATGGGAACAGGCTTCTTGGTACCCACAAGAGTGAATGCCACATGGAATGAATGAATTCAAGTTCTGACTTAGGCTCTAACTCTATGCCTGTCTCCCTTGGAATACAAACAACAACCTGGGGATAACACCCCCAGGGGTAGATCCCAAAAACCTGCCCTTGCAATTGGTACCACAAGGATCAGGCTGGTCCCTCAGGTAACCCAACAGCATGGGAATAACACCCCTGAGGTAACCCCCAAATCTTCCCCAGTACTGAGGATAGATTACCCAGAGTTTTGAGCCAGACATGGTAGAAATCCTCATTCGTGGTAATCCCCGAACTCCGCGAAATGAACTTGTCTAACACGAAAGGTGTATATATGAATTTTTAATTCAGCATTTCACCCACCTGACCTTTAAATTTCAAATTTTATAAATGTTCATGTATAAGAGACACTTGTAAGCTAAGGTCTCCATGTAATCAAAACTCATCTTTGATTAAGATTATATCAGACCAATTAATAGAATTTGGACTAATAACTTGAAGGAAAAGCAGGCACATACTATGAAACCATAATGATTCTGGCGAGATGCCCGGGTCATTGAAACCAACATGTTCCATCCAAGTGCATTTTAATTTATTCTAAAACAAAGAGTCAATTAAATTCCTTTAATTTTATCTCTATGACTTTTTAAAAAAATCTTTTTATCAAATTGAGGGCTTTTCACTCACGGACAAATGGTCTCACTTTGGGTATCTCAGTATCCTATGAATGCAAAATCAAAGACTACACACAATCAATGCATTCCTGCTACTGGCCAGTTTTTTTGATAATTTGTTCAGGAATGACGTATAATGCCGTTGCTGAAAAGATAGTGATCTAAAACAGCATTTGTTCATGTTACAAAAATGAAAAGCAGATTGTTTTTAAGGCACTCGTCAAAAGAAAGTACATGGTCAAAACTCATTTACTCTTCCTGAATTTGGCTTGCCCTACCATACGCTAATACTGTATTTATATAAAAGAGGAAGACAAATACTGAGTAGATCATGCAAGCCCCTATGCCCAGCTTTAAATCTGTCCTACATATTGATTTTATACCCACGGGTAAATCGTTGATAAACTTCGCTTGCACATCTCTAACATTTACTAGCCCCGGTGTCAGGCAATGGGATATGTCATCACCCGAATAATGCGTAAGTAGTTAGGGGATTACCATTGAAATGTACCTAAAATTGGACATGGCTAGGTGTACCAAGTTTAGACTCTATTTCTTAATGATTTGTTCGTCCATGTAGCTTAATGATACCAATGTGACATCGCTGGAAAGGTGTGTACTACCAATTCATCGTCGGAAACCCACGGCTGATCTCATCTTTACTTATCACCCGTGGGTAAACTAGCTGAAATATCGCCGTCAAATATGCTAATTTGTTGTTTGTCGTCAACCAATCAGAAAGTTGGAACTCTTTATTTTTGAAAAATACGTTACTTTGCTATTTATCGTATTTATTTTGACGCTCGTTAAAACGTGGTAAGTTTGATTTAAAACAATAAAAGTCAATTCGTACAGGTCACTGAGATTAATATCCGTTAGATGTTATATAGGAGTACCTCTTTCTAACTGCAATATGCACCGGTAAGTGGATTTATCAGTTGTGTTACATATAACAACGGAATGAGTTTTTCATGTTTTTGGCGATGCCGAACATGCATACGTAACGTGAATTGTAATTCGTTGTTTGGCATCGCGACTCTGTGAAGTGGCCAATCAAATGACCCATGCATATTTAACTAATGCGACGATTTTACGGCGAGTTTGCCCACGTGTGATAAGTAAAGTCCAGATCACCCTTGGGTTACCGATGATGTGTACACATATATCAGGTATATTTCAGTTTATATTGATATGAAATGATTCTAAATTAGGACTGAGAATTTTTTTTACTTCAGCAAATCTTAGGTCCGAAGTAAAAAAGAGGGCAAAATGTTGGGTTTTCCACTTTTTGTGTGGAAAATAATCATGAGCAGATGTTTTGATATGAAAATGCATCTATATGCTGCATTCCCCCTCCAAAACACACTTTTATTTTCATATTCAACGAACTCTAGCTAATTCTTGCGTTGAAAAACAGTTTACATGTACCAGTTTATATATTTAATATTTGTTTGTCGTTTCTTTTGGGGACCCCCCCCCCCCTTTCCCCGAGGAATATTGATACGTAACTGCATCTATTGAATGTTTTTAAGTATGATATCATTGCAATTATATACAAGATCTAAAAAAAAAAATGGGGCACTGATCATAGTAGCCTAGTGGATAGGCGTTAGCCTCGTAAGACATGGGAAGTTCAGAGTTGGATTGTTTTAAGTATCAACTATTATAGTTTGCAGTTAAGTGTAAAGTTTTATGTTACGTCACGATCTTTTTCGTCAGATGCATCTAGCGTGAACAATTCACCTGATTGGTCAACTCAAATTATCAATATTGACACGGAAATAATCTGTTGCAATCAGGGATAAGAAGAAAGTTCCCGTCGTAAAGCTTACGGTTGGGAGGCGTGTCCAATTTACCTTGAGCGCAGCTGTCAACTAGATCGTGACGTAACGTGAAACTTTATACTTAGCTGCAAACTATAATAAACCCTCTCCCCCAAACCTCCCCAATAAAAAAAATAGTCATCAGACTTCGATTTGAGGGGTCACAAGTATATAATAGCTATATTTTCTATGCATAGAAAAAAAGCTATTATATGCTTGTGCCCCCTCAATTTAAAAAGTCTGATGACTATTTTTAAAGTATTTTATATATATGTATAACGGCAAAATCGCCCCCCACCCCCAGCCCCGGACCATACGGCCATGAAGGGAATAAAATAAAACTGAAAAAAATATAAACAAAAGGTTAGAACAAAAAATAAGAAAAAAATTTGAAGTTGTTAGAATTTACATGTATTTAATTTGAAAAACAAGAAGTTAAAATAAAATTTTTTAAAAAATATTAAAAAGGAATTGTGGCACTGATGGTCATCCATAGTTTCTCGCAATCAAAATTTGACAAACGTGCAGACTTTACATTTGTAGAGTTCTGAATTGTCTTTGTGCTTTATTCAGAGCACGGAAATATAAATTCCGGAAAACAAAGTTTACAACATCAAAGATATACACACATTCATAATTTGAACTTAAAGTCAACACAGTTGTATTTTCAGAGCTACATGCTTTGATGTCTGAATTACCTACTTACATATGTATACTATGAAACTGGTACGATTACAAGTTTGGATTTACAAACTTGCAAGATTGCATTAACAAACTTACAAGTCTGGTTTTTTGAACACGATTACCATATTTTAGGTGTTTATTTGTGTGAAACATTACTATGTTATTCATGTATTACCACCTAGTAAAAAACGGAAGTGTTACAATCTCACAAAGTCTTTCAAACTAAATAAAAAACCCTATGGACGTGTTTGTAAAATCTGACCAGCTACGTTCAGCCAACAAAATCATGGACATTTTAAATGTTTCATACAAATGATTCCTGCAGATCACACACCAAATGAGCCCATCTTCTTAGTAAAAGATATTTCATTGTATTTATTATTGTAATATGAATGCCATAAAATGTTCACAATTGTACCACATGTTTTCATTGTATTGTAAAGTTTTCGAATTCCATGTCCCCCGCTAATTTCTGTTGCAGGGATACATATTTAGACAGAATGAAATATATAAATATAACAAAGCTCAAAAGTCCATTTAAACAATACAAATTAAGAGCAGAGAAAACGCGGATCTGTGACTCAAAGAAGTGGGATCAGATACCATGCAGGAGTGAGATTGAGATTTCCCAGCTGACCAGACACACTGCTGTGTTCTATGTCATGATCGAGAAAACAGGGAGAAAATTAGACAATTTAGTGTTTAGGAGTAATAATGGCCTAACAATTATCTAGAAAATTGACAGGTCAGCAAGGACCTTGCCAAGGAGTAGAATTAAAAGGGTGCATCTTACAGAGAGAAAATTTTGCTTAATTACAAAAATTCAAAAATATATAAAAAAGATTACGTAACAGCAACGGTATTCTAAAAGTTCAAGATAGTTTCTGAATATTCAAAACCTGTAAATAGTATCCATGTATTTATATAAGGCATAAGAAATCATCATGTTTCATAAGGATTCAAATAAATGTATGTTTAAACAAGAATTAATCATAAGTATTATAAAATATCAGCCTTCAGTGAATGCAAATATCACCAAGGCTTGACCTAACTTCAAAACAATTATCAACTGCAGATAAAGGTGTTCTGTAATCTTAAAGTGGCAGATAAAAACGAAACTACATAATTTTCTACAGCAGACTCCCAACGGATTCATTGAACTTTTTTCATCCTTAGAATAAAAGTATTATTGAATTTACATAAGGCAGTCCTTTTCCCCCCATTCTCCCCAAACCCAAAACAAAAACAAGATGTGTTTGTAAAACACAGGAGCTATCGTATGACAACAAAGCGAAGATTAAACTTTCCTGAAATGCAAATTAAATATATTGGTACCAAAACTAAGTTCTTCTTAAAAGATATAGAATATTAAAATATGAAAGCCCTAGCTAGCACAACCTGTTCAAAAGTTATGACCAAGGATAAGTTTTCGAAATGTAGGTCAAATTCCAAAGTTAAAGGGTAAAAGTTAAATCCTTTCTTGTAAAAAGGATTAGATTTGTGAAGAATGATAGCCCTAGACGTTGCGCACGGTGTTGGTACACATTGGTGTTACGTCAAAATAACGTAAAAAAGTCATAACGTTGTTATAACGTTTTGAACCTGCATATTTTAGATCTTTAAATGAATTTTATTTTTCAAAAATATAAAAAAAATAAATAAAAGGGCGAATAGTGTTCAATGTTTGAACCTTCTTTTTTGAAATATTGAAATGTTTATTAATAGATCTTAATAATGAAATTTTATTATTTTTTGCGCTCTTTTCGGGTGACTCGTGTGTGCATAACAAAATGGCTGCACTTAAGAAAGCCTTCCTAATATTTACGTTGGAAAAGTAATATTAAATGTATCAACTCATTTAATCTAAGAAATATATGTACTAAAAGATTATTCACCAAAATTAATATTTGTCTGGGATTTATGTCTGGTACACATCTCCATTTCGGCTAATGTCAGTGTAATGAAACGATTTCTTACTGTTAGACATTTTATTTACGCACTGTAGATCCAGTCTAAATTCATGAAATTGATAAAATGATGTTAAAAACTCAACAATATCTTAAGGAATGCATATATTTTATTGTACCCCCTAAATTTCATTTAATTCAGAGAATTGTAAGTGCATTTTTTCATACCTTTTAGTTGCGCTAACAATAACTGATGTAACATCGGACACGGGAATTCCGCCGTAAATGACCAATACTGAGTAACGCCTCATCATAGTTAAGATAATTTTAAATTATTCAAAAGAAAATTTTAAGAGTTATTCATTACTTTAGATAACATAAATGATTTTATTTTTAATTTAAAGTACATATGACATCGCGAAACCGCCATTTTCTTTACGACATAAAGAGTTAGATATTATAGTATCAACACCGTGCGCAACGTCCCTAGTCTTAACTATATCCAAGATCGAGGTTAAAGGGTCAAAGTCCTAGGTAACATGAAAGGTATTGTCAAAAGGATTAGATATTGGAATTATGAAAGCCCTAGCCCTAATCTTTCTTAAGATATTATGAAGGTTTGGTTTTAACAAGTAGTTCAAACTCCAAGGTCAAATAGTCAAAGTTATTGGTATCCAATGAAAGGATCTCTGACAAGGATTACATAATTATATGAAGTATATATCGTTTAATGGTCAATGTTTAAGTGTCTTCATTAGTACTGAAATCTCCGAGGTAAAGGATTAAATGTCAAAGAATTTGTTGTATCCAATTACACCTGTACATGTAAATGACTAGCCATAAAAAATGCATATCTGAAATATAAAGATCCTAGTAACTATGTACCGTTCAAATGTATTTGCCAAAGTAAAAGTTTGGAATTTAAACGTAAAAATGGGTCAAACTTCAAGGTCAGAAAGGCAAAATAATTGGTACTCAAAGAAAGGAACACACAAGGAATACAAATTTGAAAGTCATAGCTCCACTAAATCAAAAGTTATTGGCAAGACTAAAGTGTTACGGACAGTTAGATAAACAGAAAAAACAGACGGACGGACACGACAAAAAATTATATGCCCCCGAATCTGCGATTAGTGGGGCATAAAAAAAACAACAAAAAAACAAACAAAATACTAGCAAATCCTTATTTATATCTTGTTTTTAGAATTCAACAATATCATACTGTAGATTCCTATTTTTTGCGAGTACTTATTATCGTAAAAAGCCTCTTCAACTTCAAATCGCGAGAATAATAACTTGCGAATGGACGGTTCATCATGATCAAGAGATTTAACATTGTTTTTATCACTATTAAAATAAATTTGAGTAATTTTTTCTGCGAGTTGTACTTCTCGCGAAATTACGCGATAACTAATTCCACGCGTATATTTAGGAATTTGCAGTAACTCACTAAGAACAGTATTTTAGCCAATTAACCAAAATAAAGTACAAACATTGTGTAAGTCAACAACATTCATAATTGACCTTAAATTCAATACAAACTTCATTTGCGGACAGAGGTGCTAATTAATCTCAATGTGACAGATGAAGATAATGCTTGAGATTTTCTTTAAGAAGAAAGTTAGTTAATCGCAAAGGACTCATTGTAGCTCTCAGTACACAATGGAATCATTTTCAACAGTCATCTTTCTTTTCCCATTCATTGTTATATAAAGTTTAAAAGTTTACCCCAACACCCATTTTCCTTTTTCAATAAAAATGGAACCCGTAAATTTACGTACTTGGTCATTGGTCATTTGCAAAATTATTTTGTTAAATCACATTCTGATTGCACACACAAGTACTATAAAATTATAAAATTGACATCAAATAGATGCTTGAGTTTCGATTGACAATATCTATGTGGTTTTTGGAGACCAGGTATTCCAACAATCTATTGGAATTCCCATTGAAACCAATTGCGCTCCATTATTAGCTGACCTATTTTTATATTCATATGAAGCAGAATTTGTGCTAATTCTTATGCGTGAAAAGAAGAAAACATTTGCTGTGGCCTTCTACATTTAGATATATCGACGACGTTTTTTTCGATTAACAACGGTCATTTCCATTCCTATGTCGATACGATATACATGTATCCTGGTGAATTTGAGGTAAAAGATACAACAGAGTCTAACTCATCTGTTTCATTCTTGGATATTTTACTTGAAAAAAAAGCCTTTAGTTTAATGGTAATCTAACTACCAAGCTATATGATATATATGATGACTTTAATATTTCCATCGACAATTTCCGTTACTTATGCAGCACTACACCTTCATCACCTGCATGCTGAGTGTATATATCTCAGTTGATTCGATACGCAAGAGCATGCTCTACATATTCAAAACGATTGAACAATTTCTAAAACGAGGTAAATTATTGGCAAGCAGGTTGATGAAACAAGAATATCAACAGTCTCGATTAAAGTCATCATTTCGTAAAGTCTAAGGTCGATACGATGACATTGTCAGTAAATACAATTTATCATTGAGACAAATGCTGAATGACGTTTTTTCATACTAATCGTTAGTCCATTATTTAATCATTGAATTAACTACAGATTTTTCCGTTATCTCCCGACCACGACAAGGAGCACACGGCGGGTTGACCGGTCAGCAGGGGATGCTCACTCCTCCATGGGACCTGGTCCCACCTCTGATATTTCGGAGGTCCGTGTTTGCTCTGCTCTTATTTTGTATTGTTTTATGGACTTGGATATTGAATACTGTTCGTTATCTCGATATCCTTCATGAAACAAGCTATTGTCAAACACGCTATATATGATATATAAACGCCAGGTGATGAAGGCATATTGCTGCATAGGTAAAGGAAGTAGACGTTACAAAAGTTAAAGTCATCACGTTTATGATAAAGTCTAGTTGTTAGATTACCATTAACATCTTTTTCAAGTAAAATATACAAGTATAAAATCAATGTGTCAGACTCTGTAGTATTTTTTAAATTTCAGGCTCACCAGGATATATCGTATCGACAAAGGCATGGAAATAACCATTGTTAATTGACAATACGTCGTCGCTATATCTAAATGTTGAGTTGAAGGCCACAACCAGTCTTTCCTTCTTTTCACGCAGAATATTTTGCACAAAGTCTGCTTCATATGAATACAAAAATAGGTGTGCTAATAACAAAGTGCAATTGGTACCCATGGGAATTCCAATAGATTGTTGGGGGACCTGGTCTCCAAAAACACAAAGATATGCGTTTTAACAAAATAATTTTGCAAATGTCCAATTACCAGATAAGTAAATTAACGAGTTCTATTTTTATTGAAAAAGCAGCCGTCTATGATATCAAAGAACCTGGACTTAAATTTCTCGTGGAGAATGATTGTGTATGAAGTTTAAAAGTCGTACGTTTATAAGCTGTTGATTTTGGTAAAAATTCGTGATTTCAAACTGTTCAAAAGTTCTTTGGAATTTGTTTTTTTAAATTTGACGATTGAAAGGTTCAAGTCATACGTTTATCATAAAGCTTGGTGGTTAATTAGATTAGATAAAGAAACTTAAAGTCCTTTTACAAAATATGATTAAAAAACGTTTATAAACATAAGTGATCTTAAAAGATTTAAAACATCTATTCGCAGTAAGTTTATTTGCTCTTCGAATGAACATGTACATGCAAAGTTTTCTCTATACTGATGATCTTATCATCATCGTTGATCTTTTCAGTGCTTCGTTTGTCCAAGTATCCCACGTCATATATTTGTCATTCCGTACTGCTGACTGAGGATAGAGACCGTTTGGATTAGTATGTTGACAGCTCTTATACCACCATCCCCCTTTATGGGCTACTGCACAGTTATTGGCATACAAATCATTTTCTATATCCTTTGTGGTAAATTTCATCCCATTATGATAATTAAGACCGTCACCTGAAATAATATTTATTATCAAATAATCATTTGGAAAAGAAAAGTAGTTAAAAGAGTGTTTAATTGTTACTACGGAAAGTGTAGAGTATCTTTATAACAACATGTTTCAAAGTAAGAGAAAAAAGTCAAGCCGGGAAACACATTACCTATGCTACTGTACCCAACTGCAGACACACTGAGTTTGTATTTACTTCCTTCGTCACCAACTGCAAAACTGGAGTACTTGGCATACCCTTTCTGACCATTAAATTTCTGGAGATCCACACGAAGCTCGTGCTTTCCATTCCTTGTGAGCAAATGTAAGACATCGTTTCCTGTAGATAAAAGATAAGGAATCTAATGTTGATATCAATAACTTGCAATGAAATATTGTTGTTACGGACAGTGATCGTTTTCAGAGATCAAGTGAAACAATACAAATTGTGAGCAGAGCCAAAATTGACCCCTGAAAACGGATGTGGAATCAACTACCATTTATGAGTAAAAATTTCATGTCGCTAGTCACATCTGCTGTTAGTTTCCTAATATTAGAAAAACTAAAAAAAAAAAGAAAATTAAGAAATAAACCAAAAACTTAATTTTGTTTGAAAAACATGTCAATATAGGACCCAAAGACGAGTAATAATTACAAACAAGGCCATTTAATCGACCACAGAATTTGCAAAATTTTAATATAAACAAGATTTATTTAATGATGTTTTGTCTATTCGTTAGTAATCTACCTTATTTAAAATATTTCTGTACATGCCCCTGCCTATCAAATCCGTACATGTATGCAGATGATAAATCAAAGTACTGAAAGTACTAATGGGAGTTGAACATGATGTAAAATACAATCTTTGATCGGGAGGTTAAGTGAGTGAACAATAATATTTCAAGTACAGACAACTGTTTCAGATTTTTTGTGTTGCGACAATCTTGAGACAGAGATTCAGAGACTTTGAATAGCAAAAAAAAAAAAAAATGCATGGGCCATAATGCTTGCCTGCCTACATTCGTCCTTTTTTATACCCCCTGCTTGAAAAGTGGAAGGGTATTTATTAATCGGGATGTCCATCGATCTGTTTGTTACGCTTTAGGTATACCCATCTCTTACCCGCAACTCAGTTTATTACATATTGCCGTTGTGCACCTTCTATTACTTTTCCATCCTACACATATGTTGGGTTTCCCATTGCAAAACATCGACACTGCCATTATATTCATATTAGAGGCGGTTGATCATTTATATACTCCACTGCTCTCAGTACCTCTAGTTCATCTTCATTTGTAATATATTTTTCCTTGGCACCTTTACCCATGTGTTTTGAAAATTTCAGTTTCACAGAAATAATATCAATGTTGATAAAATGTGGATTTCCACACAGCATCCTTTTAAGAGCTAACGGATTTGTAATATAAAACTTCTCTGTGAATATAAATGTATTTCAATTATACAAACATTATACATGGAGTACGTCAGAAATTAAATTTTTCAATACTGTGAAGAAAAAAATCAACAAAAAGTTAAAAACAAATATTTTTAAAATGACCAAACATAAAAACAGTGGTATATGTGAGAGTTTGTGTGCCTACGAATTATTTGGTATGAAAATGAGGTTTTCCTATTATCAAAAAATAAATATACTTCATTTTGTTGTTTTTTTATCGCGATTCTACGAAAACGTCGGTGTCCGTTTTTGGTTTAAAAATTTATAACAGAGTTCTAGATTTTCCCGCTTTCTGGCAGGTGATAATGCTGATTTAGTAATAAAAAGGCATGTTTCATAAAGTTTTTATGCATTAAATAATTCATTTAAACCAAGAAAATGTTCAAGAAAAGTAAGAATAAATTCTGTGCATCGGTAAAAAGAAATTCCTAAAAATCCAAAATCCGGGACCGTCGGGAGTCGGGCATGGGGGAGACTAGATTTACCGCTTGCCGTCAGTATGTAGAGTTGTCGTTCGTACCTTTTGATGACGCTACACTAAAAATGAGTTCCATTACGAAAAACTTTTGAGGTTCTTTAAAATTTAGCTTTACTTTGAAAGAAATTTAATATTCAAAATAAGATTACTTTATTATCACATTTACTTGCATTTCAAATTATAAGAATTAGATCAATTCAGGAGAAAATGACATGAACTATTTGTGGCGGATATTTATGCATGTTTTCTGTTGAATATCATCGGAGTAATTTGGTCGACACAGTAGCCTCGCTCTCGGCTCTATATAATCAGCACAAATTACTGCGCACGTTAAATGCGTGATGACCATGGGAGATTGAACATAGTTCATCTCCCAAAAATGAAAGCATCACGTTTATCATGAAATGTTATTGTTACTTTACTATCACTGTCTTCTTAATTAAATATTAAAGACTTGTCTATTTCAATTTAATTGGGATACATTGAATAAAAGTAAAGTTGAAAACGATATTGTTAATCAATAAAACATTGTCAATATACAAGGTTTTGGCAGGAGATTTGTTCTTTTTATATACACTTTTCGAGAACAGTTTTGCTATAAACGGAACACAATAAGTTCCATTTTGAATTCTACCATATTGAAGATGGAAGATGTAGTCTTTGAAAACTACAAAGGCTTTGTCCATGCGAACTAAACTCAAGCAACTATTTTAATATCGATTCCGGAGAAGTTGTGCGCAGAGTGAAAATGATTTTAAAGAAATGCTTTTGGAGATGACGATTGACAAGCTGTGCAAATTTGCTAGTTTGGGAGACCTGTTTTTTTAAAAAAAAATATCAATGTTATCAAAACTTCCTCGCTGGGAATGGTTTTATAAAGTAGCGAAAATCATTATTTGTAGTTTCAATTCTTCTAAAAGTTCCATGGAGTTTTTAAATCATACACGGTACCGATTCTGATGCACCAGATGCGCATTTCGACAAATGATGCTCATGCCTTAACGTTGAAAATCCGAAATACTTGAATTAAAAATTGGAAGAGTTAATTAAATGGGTTTCCAAAGACTGCAACCAAGTACAACAGATTAACAAAACATTTCAGATATAATGTTGTACAGTTGAGATACACGTCCCCTGAAAAAAGGAAAAAACAATTTCAGAATGCTGGAAATACTGGAAATGCCACCTTTTGTAATGATGAAAAGAAAATTGCACTAAAACAGAATATCAAAATTTTATCAATGAAATTTAATTAAATACTATTATAAGATGCTGATTTTTTTTTCCATAAAGACATGCTTAAATGCACTTGGGTTCTGTCAACTAAATGGTTGAAGTTGTTTTAGAATTCAGAAACAGATTATTTTAATGCCGAGTTGTCTACAAATTATTTTTCTCTTTTGCCCATAATGACAATAAGCAAACAACATGTTTTACAGGTTAGCAGGGGATGTATACTCAACCATAGCATCTGATCCCAACTCTGATGTATTCTACAGGTCCACGCTTGCATGTGTCCTTATTGTTTTGTTGCAACGGATTTTAAATTTGAATTTGATTGCTGTTCAATATCCCGAGTATTCGTAATTTACATGGTTGAGAGAGTTTAATGTTTCTGATTTAAAGTTTCCATTTTGTTAGGGAAATCTCGTACCTATCCAATAGTTTTTGCTAGGATCCCCAAAGCCAGCTTTATATTCACTCCAGGTCCTGTAAAAATCGGTACTCCCGTCTAGTCTTTTCTGTATGACCTTTTCATGAAAAGAGTGGAAAACATAACTATACATTATACCGCCAGTACACGTGAGTCTTACAAAAATCAGTAAAGTCTTAACCCCTTACCGTCCAACCTCCTCCGTCTGTTGTCATGTCACAGTACACTTTCATTTTTCGTTTTCGTTTACCATTCGGATGAATTGTATATACACCATCCTTTCCTTTCCGACCTGGATTTTTCTTTAGAATGGTTGTGCATTCTCTGTACTTAACTTAATTAATTAAAACCATCTTTTATGTTGCATATCTCTTATTTATCTCATACGTGTGGGGATACTAAACATGAGATAAACGTATTTTTTATCAACGGATAGATGCTTTATAAATAGCAATTCCGGTTTGACACGATCCCTCGCTTCAAGATTTTACTGTCAATGTAATATATTTAGCGTGTACGATATTTGGCGGAAATTGACATTTGAGCAAGTTAGCGTGGATTTGATTTAGAGCACTGCTTAATGTTCTTATCTATTTGTATATATGTGCAAGACATTAAGCGTTGTAGTTGAATTAGCGGACATTTCTTCCCGCCAAAGGCGCTAAAAAGAACTCAGAGCAAAATAATAAAAACGTTTACAGTATTTTATTGAAACTTTATTTGTACAAATCCTTGCCTTTACAAAATAAATGATGAAGAGCATAATGTCGTTAAAAACAAGAAACAGACTCGTATATTTCAAAGAAATGTATTTTATTTAGATACATGTATTAGCTATTTGAAGACGGATGTTACCCCCTCCCCAGCCCCCTTTAAATCTTTTTCGGAGAAATTAAAGCCTAGCAGTTGTTATAAGATTCCTTAACATCTTCAAAATGCTTACTACGTATGCCTACCTATATATCGCTGGTCTACACTATAGCACGTTTTGTACTGCCACTGCACAAAGAGTTAATTTTCACGATCCCGTGGTCCTTAAAACTTTTTATAAGAAGTTTGCTTGATATTAAGCTCCAGCAATTGTCACATAATATTTATAAGAACGCAGATAGCAAAATGGTTAAATTTTAAACACGATCTACCCTCTTTCGATGCATGTCTTCATCAAAAGTGCTACGTCATCAAGTTTATACGTCATCAATTTGAATCAGAAATCATTCATGTAGTTTCACATGGGAGATTTAAAAGTTTTGCTAAGATGAAAGTCGTATGAGATAAATAGAACATCTCTAATATTGTGTGATTTGATATCGGCAAGCCTCGCGAATATATAGGTTTTACACCATTTCAACTTGTTGATAAAGCCAATATCAAATCGCACAATATACCAGTAGATATCATCAGAACTATATTAATTTTGATTTGAAATACAATTTGTGAAGAAGATAAGCAGAAAAGAACAATTTATAAGTAACGAGACTATTGAAAATATGCCTCCAAAGAAACAATCTTCCTGAATTACTTTTAAATACTGTAGTATAAGATATCATAGGGAATTAAAAACGCAAAGATGTTTATTTCTTATTCTGATCATACGTGTTACAAGGAACAATTACCCATCATTTGAAAAAAATAAATGTACCTTTTGGAATTAATTCTTTTGATAATTTCGTAACATTGTATGAAGAAACAACATCTACTTGGAAGGAAACAGGGTTTACCGTCTTAACATTGGATCCAGTCAGTTTCCAAGACCAACGAGAATTCTGCAGATGTTGATGAAGTTTTGCTGCAGTATTTGTAATGAGAAATACATAAATTCTCCAAAAATACTTTCAATAATTATTCATTTCGGAAAAAAAATGAAATAAAGTTTTTGTATATATATATTGGTATCTGAATATGCAATTGACTAGGTAAATATGCTGTAGACAACTTACCCTGGAATGACGGGGGGACCTTGTCGCCATTTGAATTCCTCAATTTTAGTACAGCACACAAGCTTAACAGTATAATAAGTTTCATTTTGGTCTATACCTAGTAAATAATAACTTCAATTTTATATAGTAAGCTGGAATGCAATATCTTCATTATTGTGAAATATGATACCCATCGCATGCCGTTAAAATGACTCACACTTATAATATTCCGACATATGTTGACTTTTATTTCTGTTTCACTCACCAGAAGATGATTATTCGAAAAGATACTGTCACATGTAATTCATACTTTTACACATGTACTTATGTTTATTTTACTATTCTCCTGTGGAAATAAAACATTTTGAATATTCACAGTAATCAATGAAATTTTCTTTACAATAATGAAAATTTTAACATTATTAGTATATGTTTGAAGAAAGTATTGACCATTTTGTTTAAAACATACAAAAACATTTAGAAAAAATGAAAGAAAGTTAAATAATCTTAAAAGGCACTATCTATTATGTTATTATTATGAATTGATTTGTTACACGTAACATAGAGGTGGGCGTTGTCTATAAAAATAAAAGAAGTGTTTACTTTATTAGCCTTCTCATTATTTTGAAACCTTAAAAAAAATCCTGTCAATCTCTACACAAGTCTGAAGTCCCTGTACATGTTATTCCTAGATTCCCTATAAATCAAACAAACAATAAGGATGTTTTTGCTTGTTTAAAGTAGGACACGATAGATAGGCCACATTCAATTTTTCTGAAACTTTGATATTTTGTTCTTGGATACAAAATCTCTCTTGATGTATAATATGATTGATTGATTGTATGTTGTTTAACGTCCCTCTCGAGAATTTTTCACTCATATGAAGACGCCACCACTTGCCGGTGGAGGGCTACAAATTTTGTCCTATGCTCGGCACTGAGGGCCTTTAAGCAGTGAGGGATCTTTTTCGTGCCAGCACCTACTGCGACACGGGGCCTCGGTCGGTTTATACGGTCTCATCCGAAGGACCGGTCTCCACGTCCCGCAGTGGGATTCGAACCCGCGACGTAAGGATTGACTCCTTACTTCGCGACTCTAGAGCAGACGCTCTAACCACTGCGCCACGAGGGCGACTGATGTATAATATGAAAGAAATTCAACCACACATTTTTGTCCACTTAGTCTGAAATATGGCCTATCAGACCCTTGTAAGAAGATCGTGAAATCAGAAACTCGGCTTAAGAATAAACCTTATTATTGGAATTATCAATTGATCTATTGCAAATTTGTTTTGTAATTTTTATGAAAATAACCCTTTTGTTACTTTAACTCAGTAAGTCATATTGATACTATGATTATCATTTAATTTTTTGCAAAACAATAACAGAATGATTGAAATAGGTCCCAGAAAAAATGTGAAAAAATAAAGGAAATTGAACCAATGGTTAAAGATATTTTGGCGATTAAAAATTTCAATCGCCAAAAAAACTAAAAGATTCAGTAAATGTCGTCACAATGTTTGACCTTTGACCTCTTGTATTGACCTTGACCTTTTACAGTACATACAGAATGGAGACTACTTTTATATGTTTCCAAATATCAGCCCTCTACTATTGACGGAACAAAAGTTACACTGCATTAATAACGGACTGTTACATGCATTTTTATTGCACTTACATAGTGTAAACACATTTCAAAATATAAGCTTACAAGTGACCAATATGTAGGATTCTCTGATTTTTTCATTAAAAACATGATGCCAAAACTTCTTATTTTTCTAACAGGGATCATTCATTGTTGTCAGTATAGTAATACTATTCTTTTTTCGTCAGTACTTTTTTAAGAAATGAGTTAATATAGAACCCAGGTGTGTTTTGTACTACCTTAATATGGCGCTTCTGGCCGCAGTGATCAATTTGCTGGTGTGTCAAGATTGTAACACTCACAGAAAACACATCTGAACCGTATAGTGGTTTATTTGAAACTCCACAAGTATATAACATAACGTTATAGTAACGTCTATGACGTCATCGTACTATGACGATTATTTCACTTAGAATGACTGGAAATCTGTTGAATAGCTTTCAGTTTTGCCTCCCGATCCTTTGTAGGTTTTGAAGGATCGTTATCGTCTCCAGAATTTAATTCTAATGGATACAGTTATGTAATTGGCCTAGAAGTTATACCATTTCTGGTCTTTAATAAAACAGATCTTATAAGTCCATCTTGGCCGGAAATAAGCTCCTCAATCTTTGCCAGTTTCCACAAATTTCTGGGGGTGAATTCATCAAAAAATTGAACAATGTCTCCGGTCTGTATATTTTTTTGTTTTCTCCATGGCTGCAATGATATTCTCTTAAGGATGTTAAGTATTCCTTTCTCCAGCGTTGCCAAAAGTGTTGAATGGCTTTTTGTTAAATGTTGTAAGTTTCGTTCGCAGATACATGGTTCAAATCAGTTGTTACATTTTCTTCATTGGAACTCCCAGGATAAGGTAATGACTTGATTTTCCTTCCATATAGTAGATGAGAGGGTGTTAGGGGATCTTCATCCAATGGGTCAGGCGATGCATAGCTCAGAGGACGGTCATTCAGAATGCATTCAATTTCTACGATGATTGTGTTCAGGACATCTAAATTTACAAAGGATCGTCTCATTACTTTCCTTAGGCAGTTCTTTGTGAGTCCTATTAGTCGTTCCCAGAATCCGCCGTACCAGGGTGCTCTCTTAGGTATGAATTTCCATCTTGTACCATGGGTGTTAAAGGTTTCTTGAAGACTGTGTGAAGAAGTTTTTTTTGTTTTCCCTAGAAGAAGCAACATAGGCGGTTGCGTTGTCAGATATCATAATTTTTGGAAGTGATTTCCTGCTGGAAAATTATCTTCGAAAGGCTAAAATGAAGTGTTCTTCAGTGAGGTCCGTTACCAATTCCAGGTGGACAGCTCTTGTACTAGCACAAGTGAAAAGACATATGTATATGTCCATTCTTTTTTCGTACCTTCAGGGCAACAGTGAAATCCACATCAGTTACAACAAAAGGAGGTTCTTCTCTCAATCTGTCTTTAGGTAACGGTGGTGCTTCTGGAATGGGAGAAGGTTTTCCCATGATTTTTCTACATGTAATGCATTTTCGCAATACTGATTTTAAACTCTGACGAATTCTTTGTATCCAGTAATTCTGTCTCAACAATGTGACTGTACTATTGACTCCTGAGTGCAAATTTCTTCTATGTGCATCTAAAACAATCAAAGTGGTCAGTGGGTCTTTGTATGCTAGAAGTATTGGATGCTTTGCTGTTTTGCTGATTGGTGCATTGTGTATCCCACCTCCACACCAGATCAGTTCCTCATTGTCTAGGTATAATTTTAGCTGTTTTGATAGACAATGTTTAGATTTTCTATCTTTTTGTAATTCTGCAAAAATATCTGGATAGTTTTCTTGAGCATTTTTAATCCACATCAGTGAGCTGTGTTCAATCTCTGAGACAGTCAGTGGACCTGTAACTTTATGTTCTTTGGAACAATTTTGTATGAATCTTAGGACATAGGAAGTAACATTCAACAATTTTCTGTAATTGTTAAACTTCGAGATGTCAATAATTTCTGAAATTCTTTGTTTTCTGGGATCAGGCTGTACATCTCTCTTTTCTTGTGAATCTTCATCCTGGTATCCACATTTCTCAGATTCTGTTATGTTTGCAAGGATATGACTTTCGGTTTTGTCATATATGGACCACATGTTTTTGTCAGTAATCCAAGTTGGTCCTTTTGACCACAATTCGTTCTTCCTAAATTTGTCAAAGTCAGCACCGCGAGATAAAATATCAGGATGATTTAAGGCTGTTGGACAGTACCTCCATTTGTACTGTTGAGCTAACTTCTTAATTTCTTGTATTCTGTTTCTCACAAATGTGCCCAAAGTTTTTGTTGTTTCCAACCATTTCAGGACAATTTGACTGTCTGTCCATAAGATTGCATCTGAGAATTGGATGTTTTTCTTGATGAATTCTTATAATCTCGCTCCAAGTAATGCTCCCATCAATTCCAGTTTAGGTATTGTAAGTGTTTTTAATGACGCAACTCTGTTTTTGGCCATAATAAGTGAACTTTGGTCTCCTGAAACAATGTATGCACATGCTCCATAGGCCTTCATGCTTGCATCACTGAATATGTGTACAGTCGTTTCTGATGGGTTTTCACGGATACACATACGGGGTATTTCCAGGGAGGTAGCATTTTCTGTGTTATGTGCAATTTCAATCCACTTGACAGTTAGTTCCTTTGACAGGTTTTGATCCCATTCGAGGTTCTTTTTTCACAACTCTTGAATAAACGTCTTCGCCTTGACAGTTATTGGGCTGATACAGTACAGGCAACGCGGATCCCGTATTAGACCGCGTCCCCTCCGCGGTGTATTAATCCTTTCCGCGTTACACCGTCGCGGGTTTTGATCGCGGTGCTACCTGAGACCGTGTTTACACCGCGGCGGGGCCCGCTACCCTTATTCTTCAGCTTAGATGTTCTTACCTGTAAAGTATTGTCGATTTTTAATCGTGTCGAAATGGGGGGGGGGGAGGATTACGACCACATTAATATTAATAGATTTATACCATTACATGGATTCTTTAAAAAATTCATTTTTAAGTTTTATCAAATTGTTTAATAAAAAACATCTTAGTGTTTCTTTTTTTTTACCAATGGTCACTAAAAATTGATTAATTCTCAATAACGTCTGTTAACAGTAATACATGTACAGTATAGGATTAAATAAAGTCGAATAATTTATCGAATATATTAACTTAAAGTTTATTTTCAAAATCAATAATGCCACCCAAATGATATTCAAATTGCTAAAAAGGTATAATTAAAATCTAAAGAATGTTATGATATCGCTTCTCTTTATATGCACTGTAATCCGGTGTTCACAATTAGCGCGTGTAGTTGCAGTTACATTTAGCTATGTGTTTATTTATCTGCGAGATTATATCAGTCATTTGGTTTCATTTAGAAAAGTACCGTTACTTCTGTATACATGTCTGTTATAAATAAGGTGTCTTCTAGCTATTCCCACTTTTTAAAAATCTCAATTCCACCTATTCCCACTTGCAAATAACAATAGATGTTAGGATTTACCTGTATTTTGTACATTTAAAGACGGAAAATAATGAATACATCTATGAGAAAATATGTTTTATTTCGGATTTTGGAAATAATAAAAAGATCTTACAAGAAATAGCAACTTAGTACCTAAATTTAAGAACATAGTTAATTATTTGTCTACACAAAATTCCACCTACTCCCACGTGAAATTTCACCTTTTTCTACCCGATTTTCAGAAAGTGGGAATAGCTTGCATAAACCATAAATAATAGCATGAAAAACGATGATAGATAGTACGAAAGCCCAGAAGGCTCATTCGAAATTCAAGATTCGAAATACGAGATTCAAAATTCGAGATTCGAAATTCGAGTTTCGAGATTCAAGATCCAGATTAACCAATCAAAAGGCTCATTCGAGATTCGAGGTTCGAAATACGAGATTCGAAATTCGAGTTTCGAGATTCAAGATCCAGATTAACCAATCAAAAGGCTCATTCGAGATTCGAGGTTCGAAATACGAGATTCGAAATTCGAGTTTCGAGATTCAAGATCCAGATTAACCAATCAAAAGGCTCATTCGAGATTCGAGGTTCGAAATACGAGATTCGAAATTCGAGTTTCGAGATTCAAGATCCAGATTAACCAATCAAAAGGCTCATTCGAGATTCGAGGTTCGAAATACGAGATTCGAAATTCGAGTTTCGAGATTCAAGATCCAGATTAAC
>PRKT01000957.1:30659-72599 GCA_003671525.1 Saccostrea glomerata
AATAATATCATAGCTAGTATTTGAATGTATTTCTATTTTCTGCTCTTTTCGAAAATTACTAAAATCATGTTTATGAACATAAACAAATTTCAGATTTCTCCGGTTCAAATAAAACACAAACACAAATATGGGCCCTTAAAATATTTGAACACACAACACAGAAATTAACTTATTTTAATCAGCAAGTTGCCATGCTTCAAGTTTTCTGTGTAACCGTTCGGTTTTCCTCAGGTAAGTTTGGTGTGGAGTGGAACTTACTCGAAGCGGATGAGAAGCCCCGAGGGAACGACGCTGTCTAGTGTACATATTACCTATATACACAGGATGTTACCTGTATGCGTTTTCCTAAGACATTGTAAAACGAAGCCGTTTTTTTTCATGTGTAGCTCATGAATTGAAATGCAAGAAAGAAAGAATGTTTTTGTTGCAGACAGAATCCTTTTTAAATTTTTTGTTTCAAATAAATATTTTCAAGAATTCGACAATTTTAATATACTGTGTTTTTCTTAATCAAATTTTATAGCAAAAATACATTTTATTTTACCACCAAAATCTGTCGTTGTAATCTGGCGACAAAAAGGGAAGTAATTCAAATTACATGTCATGTACATAATATTATGCTAAACGAAAGAAGAAAGTGGATCATAAACAAGTCTCTGGATAAATAACAATAAAACTTAGACAAATTCGATAAATGGTCAATAAACTGATAAATCAGCGGTAGTTTTATTCGCTAAACTTAAGAAATTGATATACTGATCAGAAAGGAGGAAAAACGATCATGCACGTGCCTTAATACTGTGATATTTTTCTTCTCTCTATCTCCTCTCTCTCTCTCTTTCAATCTTCTAACTGGTACAGATATAAACAGACACGAAATAACATAGTAATGGATCACTATTTGATTTAATTGATATCAAATACTTCATTAATTTGTTTTAAAAGTTTTTTTTTTTACTTTTATTCTTTTTATTTTTTATACACTCCGTTTAAAAAAAGCAACAATAATTTAACACATATTCCAATTAAGGCTAATATCGCATCTGAAAATGATATCGATGAAATAATAATGAAACAATGAATCAAATGTGTTGTTGAATGGCTGGACAACGACGTGCACATCCAGCAAGCGTTACCCAAGTTATACTATAAGACAGGTGTGAAACCCCCAGGGCATATCGTTTCCTGCTCAGGCACTGCTAATCCCTATACACAGGAAATGATCGCGGCTAATACTTAATACACAAAGAAACAGAATTTGTCAAAGAAAACAAAAATATATGAATTTTTGCATTGAATATTTATTAATATAAACTATAATTTCGTCTGTGAAGTTTATCATTACACCTGCACATCCTATCTTATCTATTGAACACGAAAATCGAGAAATATTAAAATTAAAAAGAAAGACATTGTATTAAAAAGTAAAATATGTTAATGTGAAGGTGAAAAACGATAATTTTTCTTGATCTCTTGTATAAAGTTCACGTGCTCAAAGTTAACTCTCGTCATCGAATGCTTTCCTGTCATTTGACAATTTGAGAAAAATGCCTGCACATTTATATAAAAGAGGGAAATACATTAAAGAAAATTAATTAATTAAATTGAATTAATTTGGGAACAGAACATAAACGATGAGAAATAAAGAAGAACAGAGCTTTTCCTTGATATCTTGGATAAAGAAAATTTAAGTTCATGTGCCCACTACATGTAACTGCAAATGCTCGACATCGGATGATTTCCGGTAATTTGACACTTTAAGAAAAAGCCTGTACATTTTATATACAATAAATCGAAATTAATTAATAAACAATATGAAGATGTACATTTTTTAAAAGATGTACATCTTTTTTTTTTCAAATGAATGCTGAAAATGGTTCATCGAAACTTAAACAGTCTGAGTTCAACATTTATTACAGTTTGCATATAATATGAAGATTAAAAAAAAACTAATTAAAATTTCTAGTATTTTATTTTGTTTTTTGATAGATTCTTAATAACACAAAATAATTAACCAATTACAAAGACGTAACAATTTAATAAAATTTTCTATTCAATTTCAAAGATTGATATGTAATTTTAGAAACAAAAATAAACTTATTTTTTCTTAGTTTAAATTCTATTCATAGCAAAATTTATTAATAAATACACGGGTTTTTTTTTTTTTGTTTGTTTGTTTTTTTTGTTTTTTGTTTGTTTTTTGTTACAGGGAAAATTCGCAAATTACAATTCGGGGAGATAACTCCCGTTTGTTTACGATACTAATTGTCAGTAATTGATCGATGATTTAACCGCGGCGGGGACAGGTAAGTGATGAATTTCCCGCGGAGGGAACACGGTTTACCTGTCTACCTGGCCAAATACCGCGTTGTGATTATACCGCGGCGGGGACGCGGGAAATACGGGATCCGCGTTGCCTGTACTGTATATCCTAAAGGATCATATATTTTTGAAGATTGTTTCAGCACTTCTCTATTTGTTACACTGTTTCTTCCTGTGTTGGCTTTTTCTTGTTTTGCAAATGTTAGAGTATCCTCTTTGACATTCCATTTCATTCCTAGTACTTTGACGACACTGACCTTGTCAAACACTCCATCCTTCTTAGCATGCTCTTGTAGGATTTCATTGTTTGATCTCCATGATCGAAGGTTAAATCCAGCTTTGGCAAACAAAGTACAAGAGCAGTTGTAGAATGAAATTAATTCATTTTCTGTTGGAAAACTGGAAATAATGTTGTCAACATAAAGATTTTCTGTTAACTTCTGTGTCCATGTAGATGCGTTCTCCTTTAAATGCTTCATCAGAACAGCATTCAAAATGAATGAGGAACAAGTAGCTCCAAATAAAACAGATTTAAATCTGTAGTTCACTAACGTTCCGTTAGGATTTGTAGGTTCATCAAACCAGAAGAATCTCGTAACATCTCGGTCTTCCTCTTCTAATCCTACATTTAAAAATGCTTTTTCTATGTCTGTTGTCACTGCATATCCGTTGAGACGAAATCTCAGTAATATTGACGCAATATCATTCAGTTGTGGTGGAATGGTCATCAAACAATCATTCAGAGATGCAGCAGTAGGTGTTTCATGACAGCTACAATCATATACTATCCTTACAGGAGTTGTAGCTGAATCCTTTTTTTACTGGAAAATGCGGTATGAAGTGAACTTTACGATTTGTTGGAAGTTCGCTGTTTATCTTCTCTATGAATCCACGTTTTTTCTGTTCAGCAATTATTTCCCCATATTTGATCAGCATTTCCGGTTCCATTTTGAGGCGATTTATAACACCGACTGTTCTACGGTAAGCGTTATTTTTGTTTAAGGGCAATGCAGGATGGTCCTCTTTCCAAGGAAGCTTTACATGGCACCGACTGTCTTGAAATCGTATGGAATCCTTCTGATATAATAGCTGAAAGTTCTGATTACTTGATTCCTCATACTCTTTCTCAGTTCCAATTGCCTCAATCTGCCAAAACTTCTCAATATTGTGTTCCTCCATTTTGTGTGACACCATAACATTCATCATTGATGTGTTGTATTCAAGTACATGGGATTGTGATCCATATAGTGGTCCAGAAAGTAAATATCCAAGTTTAGATTTGATGGCGGTTGGACTCTTTCCTCTAATTATCTTATCCTCCACCAAATTCAAGTTCTGATCTGCTCCAATAAGTAATTCAATTTGGAATGCCTCCTCTTGTGCAACAGGATGTGCCAATCTCAAATTCCCTAAATAGGATAATTTTGCTGCAGTCTCTACATGCGTTTTAATTGGAGCTGCTATCTCTGGGACCACTAAGACTTTGACAGGGATTTCTTCTCTCTGTATAGTTTGGACCTTGACTACAGCTCTCTGTAACTTTAACTCTTTTCTCTTTTCCTGATTCTCCAAATCCAAGGATGTTGATATTCTCATATCCTGTTGGTGTTAATTCTATCTTGTCAGCCAAACTTCTAGAGATAAATGATTTTTGAGCTCCTTCATCAAACAGAATATTAGCATCAGATGTAAGTTTTCAAAATGTGACAGGTGCAACTGCAGTTTTGTAACAAAACGTTTGGTTGATCTCTGTGTGACGATGAATGGATCACTGACGTTTCTGCTCTTTCTGTATCTTTTGCTTGAAATGAAGGGGTACTCTCCTTGTTGCTTTTGACTACCTCGCGATTTGAACACAAACTTGTGTGATGACGTTCTTTGCAGATTATGCAATTAGATTTGGATTGACAGTCTATAACACGATGTCGGCCCAAACAGTTAGAGCATAACTTGTCGCGTTTGACAATTCTCATGTGGTCATTGCAGTTTTTGTATTTTGTACAATCATTTGAATGATGTTTCTACTTACAATATGCACAGCATACCTGAGGTTTCCTCGGACTGAAGTTGTGTTGAACTTGCTTATGACTGGACTTTGAATGAGTATAAAAGGTTGATGTTGGGCTTGTTTCTGTTGCATCAATACCTGCTCCAGCTTCTAATATTTCGAGTTCCCTGTAAAGACTGTTTCTCAAATCACCTAATAACCAATCAGTAGAGCCATGTTCACGTGCCAAATTCTTGCGTATTTCAGTAGGTAATTTGTTCAGAATCACAGGTACTAGAAGAGAACCATATGTATCTTGAGCTTGTCCGTAAGATTCTAAACCTCTAACGTATGTCGCCACTTGGTCATGAAAATGACGCAGACTTGTGAGATTATTCATGGGAGTGGGTAGGTCTAAGAGCGCTTGCATGTAGGACTGAGTTATCTTATGTTTTTGTCCAAACCTTTCATGCAGAAGTTCAATCGCTCTGTTGTAGTTTGCATGTGTGAGTGCAAATCCTGAAATGGTGTTCGATGCCTCTTCTGCTACAAAAGACTTTAAGTAGCTAAACTTTTGCACTTCTGTCAACATGTTGTTGCTATGAATAGCCGAATCAAATGAATCCCAGAATGACTGCCACTCCAACACATTTCCTTCAAAAATGGGTAAGTTTAATTTTGGAAGTTTGTGAAAGTTAGCACTGTTTGGATTTGAATGAAAGCTTGTAAGGGACTGATGAGTTCTTGAGTTTTCACTGAAATTGTGTCTTGATTGACTATTCTCTTCAATCTGTGAATTTTCATTCTGGTTTGAATAAATGTTGGCTGATGGATTTAAATTTGAACGGTGAACTATCAGATGTTTCTTAAATTTTCTCATTTTAGAATTAAGATTGAAATTGTACTCATCTGTCTCCAGTATTTCTCTCTCAATATCCTCCTCTGCTGTTTCTGTTAGAATTTTTTCATCCAGATCTCTGAGAATTTCCTGTTTGTCCGTCAATGTCTCCAACATAGCTTCAATTTTCTCTGCATTTTCATTTTCTTCATCCAGTCTTTTTAGAAGTCTGGTTATAGCACTTCCCTGTCCTGCTCTTACTGCCTTCAGTTTAGAAGTCATCTCTCCTCTTTCGTCACGGCACCAATGTCAAGATTGTATCACTCACAGAAAACACATCTGAACCGTATAGTGGTTTATTTGAAACTCCACAAGTATATAGCATAACGTTATAGTAACGCTATGACGTCATCGTACTATGACGTCATAGTTCGGTAAATGTCATTAATAAATTGCGTTGAAAGTTAAATAAGTAAAGTATTATTACTGTCTATAATTCATAACAGGGCTTACCACAGGGCTGCCCCACAATCAACAATCAATACCTCAAATATGACGACCTAAATCGGGCGGATCATGTACCGGGTAGGTCAGTTCATGAACGTCACTAATGCAATAATCAATCAACTTCATTCAATCAATTATAATCAATCAGTCAATCAATCATTTCAACTATCAATCAAGTCAAATAACTGTCAATCAATCAATATTTAATAAATCAATTCAAATATTAATCAAGTCAATAAACAATGGAATGAGCGTTAGAAAATGTGTTGTACTCGTTCAATCGCGTTGAGGTGTGAGGGAGTACGCAATCACTAAGAATTCAAACCACGATAAGGCTTAAGTAGACGCTCAACTAGATAACAGGCAGTAATTGCTGTATAGGTAAATCAAAGACTTTATCACCGCGACATTGGTTAATGTTGACGCTCTGCCCAGCATGCAGTCTTTGCAGAATACGCAATCAAAAAGAATTCACAAATGCAACACAAGCTGATGAAGGAGCTAGACCAAGCAGGGACTATTATGGAATATTAGAGCACACGAATACCACTGCGACACATAGACTGTTGTGGAAGCAGGACCAAGCAGGCAGTCTTCAGCTACAATGACATAACAAGAACAGCAGTATTTGTTCTAAAACAATAGGAGGGTAGATGGGAATAATTTAGACATTGCAATAATTCATACTCATAAAATTTTACTTGACCAAACCGTTTTATCGATTCAAGGAGAAAGGAAGAGGAGCAAACTCCACGCAGTGTCAATTCTCCGGGACTACCTTCGTTCCCTACGAATAATGCCACTACCACAGGCTTTCCAAACTTTTAACAAAATCTGGAAAATTGGCATGCGCGAGTAATTCGATTTTTAAAAATTTTAAACTGAGTATTGTGTTTAAGTTTAATAATCAAAATAAAGAAAAATAACAATCCGGATTATTTTTTCAAGCGTAGTTTACACCAAGTTGCATTGGTGGCGTCCATGCGTCAAAATTTACATTTCCAATAAATTTCCCCTATGATTCTTTACAAAATAAAATGCAGTTAATTTTCTCATGAACTACATTACATATGTATCACGAATACATGTAAGCATGACTATCTCAATTGTTACGTCATAATACCGCACTTGGCGTCAAAAATATAGTGCACACTGTTTTGCTTTAAAATGACAGTTGAATGGCGTAAATTTATGACAAGTCATCAGTCATCAGAAAAATAGTGTAAATATAAGAAATGAATTTGATTTTTGAAGATTCATGAGGTATATGAACTACAACGCTTCACGCCGGCATATTCTCTTAGCTCTTAGAATGATTTTAGGTTTTATGTTTTTATGATTATTGTTTTTATGATTATTGTGTTGTATTTAACTACTTGTATATCTGAAATAGTGTCTGTTCAGCGCCTTAGAGTAAATTATTTTAAATAGGGCGCTATACAAATTTTATTATTAGGGTCTTCCATCTTCAGCGGAAGACCCTTCTATTATTCTTATGTTTCTTTTTCACTTTTCTTCTTCTTATTAGGGTCTTCCGTCTTCAGCGGAAGACCCTTCTATTATTCTTTTGTTTCTTTTTCAATTTTCTTATTATTATTATTAAGGTCTTCCGTCTTCAGCGGAAGACCTTCTTGTTATTCTTGGGTTTCTTTTCCACTATTTTTATTATTATTATTGTTTTTTTTTCTTACCGATTTTGTGTGCACGATTTCTCAGAAACGGCTCGATCGATTTTCATGAAAATTTCAGGACTAATAGAACATCAAACAAACCTGATATATAATTTTTTGTTTTGATGATGTCACTTCCGGTTTTGAGATTTTCGCGATTTAGTGATTTTCAAGGGGTCAGTTTGTCCACGAGTTTTCTCAAAAACGGCTTAGGATAGAAACTTGAGATTTTCAGCAATGATAGAGCAATATTTGTAGAAGTGACACACGTATTCCAATTTCACCGGAAGTGCTGCACGCCGACGCTCGCTATGGTCCGAAAAAAGGCATGTTGAGAATTTTAAAAATTCTAACACTTTTTGTTTCATATCTTTACACCTACAAATATTTTGTGAAGACATATAGAACAAAAGTTGTAGAGAATGTGACGATCTTTCTAAGGATATCAACGAAAAGGGGCTGGCCCCTATTATAAAGGGCCCAGATGGGCCGAAATCTTTTTCTTAATATCTCAAAAAGTATTGAGAATTTGTAATATGTCAAAGAAGCAAAGTTGTTCAAAATGCAAAGCTTTATTTAATGAGGTCATCAAAATATGTCCGGCGACGTCACTTCCGGTCAAACCGGAAGTAGTCAAAAATTGCATATTTTTGCCGTTCTTGACAAGTTTTGGGGTAACATATGTCACTGGAAGCTTAAATCTTAATTTTCCGTCCCTCGACGTCACTTCCGGTCAAACCGGAAGTAGCAAAGAACGGCTTAATATTGCTATAATTACTATAGATTTGGAGGATTAAATCATTTTTTGACTCCATTACTCAATTTTTTTTAAATGAAAGTTATACATGCACTTCCGGTCAAACATGACGGAAGACCTATTATGTCTATTTTGTTTAGCAGTTAGATAGAAAAAATAGTCAGTTATAGGATTTCTTTTAGGCACCTTAGATAAATAGCTAGATTGTTTGCGATGACCAACACATTGTATGGAGTAATGTTTGGACATAAAACACATCATGTCTCATTATGTTGACAAAGTTGTAAGCTCTCACTAACGTACGAAGTTTGATAATATATATTGAGTTGTTTTTTTGAAATTTAAAAGACGCACAATGTTTGCAATGAAAGTCCATTGCATATGCTATGTCTATCTTCGGAAAAAAAAGAGTGAGAGGCTACCCTCCCACCCCCACCCCCGATAATCCTATGTTTGTTTTTTTCAAAATAGTGCCAAACCTTCAGAAATTTTGCATTACTAGGTATGTGATGGAACATGTACGAGCCTTATATTGTTAAGACCACTTTTTATAAAATATTTGCTTGCCATCTTTCCCGACCTACTGTCTTCAATTGGCCCGACTCAATTTTTTTTTTACATCCCATTGCACGATATTTTTTTTCTTGTTCTTCCGTCAACAAATGTATTTAAATTTTAAGGAATTTTTTTTTCTCACCTATAAATACGGACCCAATAATTTTCCCCTGAGTTGAGAGGACCACCAAACGTCATTTTAAAGATGGTCTCAAATATTCAATTATGTTGATTGTTTTCTTTACTCTGTAAAATTGTAATTTTGACAATATGGGCAAATAGAAGAGAAAAGGTTTGTTATTCTTTCAGCAAATCTCCCAACCCACTCTGAATGATTTCATTCCTTTTCAAATGGTGATGAAATGTGATGAAATTGTAAATGTTTATTTTACACAGTATACTAGTAGGTACTAAAACAAGGTCATTCATATCGATTTTATGTGTCTAATTTCTTTGTGTTTCATTAGTGATAATTAAGATTTTAATTTTGAAATTTATTTTAAGATAAAATAAGTTATCTGTGACAGACTTACAAACTCTTAATTTTTAACTTTGATGGTGCTCATTTTTCCTTACCTGGAATCAAAGAGTTTAAGAATATTTTTATATCCATACGTTCACTATTTAACAACTGTTCGATAATAATACTATTTACTTTAAGCCACACTATAACAAATTTCCTATTTTAAAAGTGTTCATATTATTTGAAACATTTTGCAACTGGAATTTCTCTTCTACATTTTAAGATTATTATGTACCTCCATATTTAGAAGAAGTCTGGAAAACAAAATTCTGTGCTTAAAATAGACCACGTGCTGCTATCCATGAACTACTTTCATGGTTCTTTACACTCATTTTGAAGACAACAGTACATGCATTCAGTTATGCATATTTATTGTATCTTTATCATAAGGACTTAAAATTTGATCAAAATATTATGTATTTTAGCCATTTGATTGATTGATTATATATTGTTTAACGTCCCTCTTGAGAATTTTTCACTCATATGGAGACGTCACCGATGCCGGTGAAGGGCTTCAAATTTAGACCTATACTCGGCACTCAGGGCCATTGAGCAGTGAGGGTTCTTTATCGTGCCATCGCCTACCGTGACACGGGACCTACGTTTTTAAGGTCATATCCGAAAGACCCGTGACTTTCACTTCTAGTGCCGAGCGCTTTGCGAAGGAACAGTCACTACCTATGTTTACGTCTTAGGTATGACGCGGCGCCGCGATCGAGAATCGAACCCGGGCCTCCCGATCACGAAGCGAACGCTCTACCACTAGGCTACCGTGACCGGTTTTAGCCATTTGAAGAAATGTTTACATTTTGTTCTTACTGCACTAAAGTTGGCCGGACATCCCCCTTAAAAATGTGGCATGAAATAGGTCAGAAAAAAAAAAACCCGATGAAAGGCTTTGTAAACAAGATCAATATAACGATCAAAGAGTGTACGAAATGCTGATTTTCCTTCCAGTCTGAGTGAAAAATGTTCGAAAAAGATGTTTAACAAATCAACAAACAAGTTTAAAATCCTTGTAACATAAACTCATTTGTCAGTAACCTGTCTGGTTTTAGACAAAGATCGTACTCAGATTATGTTCTTGAGTCGCAAATAAGCTGTGAGACACAAGTTGATGACAGCTGAATTTTTCTATGTAAAAGAATGCTGTCGATGGAAAAAGGGAATCATTTGTCATACAATTTAGTTGGCTATGATCGTTTATGGCCAGTTAGGCATCATGAAATTAAAAAAAATATATGGCAAACTCAACTTCTTCGCTAGCTAGGGGTTTCTTACGCGCTCCTCTTCTTACAAGTAGCTGATCAGATACTCCTGCAATTGTCTACTGAAAACGCGAACTATATGGTTAAAAAGTTTCTTTTAATTTGAGTCCACTCTCAATACGAATTGAAGTATCAATTGTTAATTGATAAAACGTCTTGAATATATTTGAATGTCGAGTTGAAGTTTTTTTTATTGCAAAAGTTGTTGGCAAAAATTAAACTTCAAAGCTATATGTAAAAAGTATACAGTTTAAACAAAACTTATTATGAAAACAACTGCGATTCGTATTTTAAATAAGAAAGTTATTTGTAGATAAATCTAAAAACTTACAAGGTCAGACCATGAAATATGAAGATCTATAACAATCAGTAATCAAGCTCAAAAGACCATTGAAGCAATGCAAATTGTGAGCGAGTAGAAAGGAACCTGTAAAACACAAGAGTTGGGATCAGGTACCATGGAGAAGTAAGCATCCCCTGTCGACCTATATTTACATTCTGTTCGAATACTTTTTTATTTCTAACAGATATTTTGTCATTACAACATGACTTTGTTCCGTTTTACTTGGGCATATGTTTGGATAAAATAACAATTGTATGTTATTTTTTCCTATTGTAGGTTGCTTCTCTGATCAATATAGGGACAAATTATTTAAATGCTGGTCTGGAGGCAACAAGACATGGTACTGCTAACCCCAGCATCGTTCCCTACCAGGTAAATACACGTAGACAGTGATGTACATTTTTTTGTTCCCAATAATTGCATTTTAAAGTTTTAATTTATAATTCATTAGTTATTACAATATTTCTTTTTATATCGACTGATCAAAAAGTTTTTAATACCTCTTGATATGAATTATAGACAGTAATACTTTTTCTAATTTACCTTTTAATGCAATTTTATTAATGACATTTACCGAACTATGACGTCATAGTTCAATGACGTCATAGACGTTACTATAACGTTATGTTATATACTTGTTAAGTTTCAAATAAACCACTGTACGGTTCAGATGTGTTTTCTATGAGTGTTACAATTTTGAGATTGGTGCCGTGACGAAAGAAGAGAGGTGACTTCTTAACTGAAGGCAGTAAAAGCAGGACAGATAATTGCTGTAACCAGACTTCTAAAAAGACTGGAAGAAGAAAATGCAGATTTTGGAGACACTGACAGACAAACAGGAAATTCTCAGAGATCTGGATGAAAAAATTCTAACAGAAACAGCAGAGGAGGATAGTGAGAGAGAAATACTGGAGACAGATGAGTACAATTTCAATCTTAATTCTAAAATGAGAAAATTTAAGAAACATCTGATAGTTCATCGTTCAAATTTGAATCCATCAGCCAACATTTATTCAAACCAGAATGAAAATTCACAAATTGAAGAGAATAGTCAATCAAGACACAATTTCAGTGAAAATTCAAGAACTCATCAGTCCCTTACAAGCGTTCATTCAAATCCAAATAGTGCTCACTTTCACAAACTTCCAAAATTAAACTTACCCATTTTTTAGGGAAATGTGTTGGAGTGGCAGTCATTATGGGATTCATTTGATTCTGCTATTCATAGCAACAACACGTTGAGAGAAGTCCAAAAGTTTAACTACTTAAAGTCTTTAGTAGCAGAAGAGGCATCGAACACCATTTCAGGATATGCACTCACACATGCAAACTACAACAGAGCGATTGAGCTTCTACATGAAAGATTTGGACAAAAACACAAGATAACTCAATCCTACATGCAAGCGCTCTTAGACCTACCCTATCCCAAGAATAATCTCACAAGTCTGCGTCATTTTCATGACCAAGTGGAGACATACGTCAGAGGTTTAGAATCTTACGGACAAGCTCAAAAACATACGGTTCTCTTCTAGTACCTGTGATTCTGAATAAATTACCTTCTGAAATACGCAAGAATTTGGCACGTGAACATGGCTCTACTGATTGGCTATTAGGTGATTTGAGAAACAGTCTTTACAGGGAACTCTAAATATTAGAAGATGGAGCAGGTATTGATGCAACAGAACCAAGCGCAACATCAACCTGTTATACTCATTCAAAGTCCAGTCATAAGCAAGTTCAACACAACTTCAGTCCGAGGAAACCTCAGGTATGCTGTGCATATTGTAAGGAGACGCATCATTCAAATGATTGTACAAAGTACAAAAACTGCAATGACCGCATGAGAATTTTCAAACGAGACAAGTTATGCTTTAACCGTTTGGGCCGACATCGTGTTACAGACTGTCAATCCAAATCAAATTGCAAAATCTGCAAGAAACGTCATCACACAAGTTTGTGCTCAAATCGCGAGGTAGTCAAAAGCAGCAAGGAGAGTCCCCCTTTACTTCAAACAAAAAATACAGAGAGAGCAGAAACATCAGTGATGCATTCATCTTCCCATAGAGATCAACCAAACGTTTTGTTACAAACTGCAGTTGCACCTGTCACATTTGGAAAACTGACAACTGATGCTAGTATTCTGTTTGATGAAGGAGCTCAAATATCATTTATCTCTAGGAGTTTGGCTGACAAGATAGAATTAACACCAACAGGATATGAGAATATCAACATTCCTGGATTTGGAGAATCTGGAAAAGAGAAAAGATTTCAAAAGTTACAGACAGCTGTAATCAAGGTCCAAACTATACAGAGAGAAGAAATACCTGTCAAAGTCTTAGTGGTCCCAGAGATAGCAGCTCCAATTAAAACGCATGTAGAAAATGCAGCAAAATTATCGTAGGAATTTGAGATTGGCACATCCTGTTGAACAAGAGGAGGCATTCCAAATTGAATTACTTATTGGAGCAGATTAGTACTGAAATTTGGTGCAGGATAAGATAATTAGAGGAAAGGGTCCAACCGCCATTAAATCTAAACTTGGATATTTACTGTCTGGACCATTATATGGATCACAATCCCATGTACTTCAATACAACACGTCAATGATGAATGTTATGGTGTCACACAAAATGGAGGAAAACAATATTGAGAAATTTTAGCAGATTGAACCAATTGGAACTGAGAAAGAGTATGAGGAATCAAGTAATTAGAACTTTCAGCTATCATATCAGGAGGATTCCCTACGATTTCAAGACAATCGGTGCCATGTAAAGCTTCCATGGAAAGAGGACCATCCTGCATTGCCCATAAACAAAAATAAAGCTTTCCATAGAACAGTCGGTGTTATAAATCGCCTCAAAATGGAACCGGAAATGCTGATCAAATATGGGGAAATAATTGATGAACAGGAAAAACGCGGATTCATAGAGAAGATAGACAGCGAACTTCCAACAAATCCTAAAGTTCACTTCATACCGCATTTTCTAATCTAATTGCTTGTTTCTTGGAAATAAAAAAAAAAAGCCACCAACTAAATTTTTGTTGCTCTAACTATTGCGTCAAGCGGGGGACAAGATCTAAATGAATTTTTACAAGAAGTACTTACGAATATGCTACTATAGACGTATTTTTTTCGCGTGGGATAAATTTACGCTATGAACGTAACAATATTTACGCGGAAATCGTACATAAGATGCATTTAGGAATAAAAATGCATTAATTTAATGAGGGTATAAAGGTTCTTCATATTTACACGTACATGTATATCTTCTTTGTATAATTATCTATCCTTAATAGGTGCAGCAACGTCAAACATGCAAAGATGTTTTAAAAATTCACAGATTAATACAATTAATTGACCACAATAACTGAAAATAAAAATACTTTTTTGGTTGCCTAAATATGTTTGCATAAAATTTGAACTCCTACCCCCACAGTTTCAGGAAAAGGCATCCAATAAATAGACGCTTAGAGCCGTGTTTATACTGTAGTATTCACATCCCTGAATACGCGTATTTGAATGAATCAGTGAAACCAAAATCAGTTACATCTGTAAAATCACATTTATGATTAACAGCACAAGATCAGGGGATCTAAAGAATGTTTTTTAACTCGGGTAGAATCCTCGAATTTCGGATCCTAAGCCTTGAACAAGAGTTTCTGTTTGAACGGACTAATGTGCATTGATCCGCCACCCCACGACAACACGAATAGGCTACAGTGTTAATAATGTGGATGAACGTGTTTATGAACTGTATTTTTCCAGTGAATGTTACAATCAGAAAAAAAATTCTTCATACAAATTTTAATGGGTTTTTTCCAAGCGACATCTGTGCTTGCGGGAATTGAATTCGAACGTACCGCATACGTATGTTGTTTTGAGTCGCAAAGTTGATCTTTGAAAAACACCAAATAGAATATAGGTCCGTTTGATCAAAACAGCAGTAATTTTTTTAACGCAAGGCACTATTTAATTTTTTTGACATGTCAAGAATCCGCGTAATTTTTTACCCGTGGATTAAACTTATATTGTGATCCGGCGGAATTATGACCTTGTGGAAAAAGAAGATTGACATGTGCTATTCTACTCTGCATTTTATTTTTCATTGTAAATGTAAATAGTTTTTTAAAAATACCGTTTAAAAATACATTAAACAGTTTGATCAATCAATAATATAACAACTAAACAAATTTATTAGTAAAAATTTTACAAAATATCTTGAAGTATATAGATACCAGAACACAGGAAAAATAAAACCTTAAAAATACAAACAACCCAAATAATGACTTATGACCACCCAAAAATTGATAAGACATGGTGAGAGGTGGATTTTAGTAGATCAAGCTTACACCGTTATAAACTGGATGATGGCCACTGAGGTTATTTACAGCTCATTTTTCCTTGAAAAGATTGTCTTCTTAGAAATGCTTGTTCCCAATTGGAATAAAAGTACTACAGTCCCTCTAGTTTTTTCAAATTCCTTTCGTGCAAGATATATCAAGTATCATTCACAGAAATCCATGTAAAATTACTGTTAGGTGCTTTAAATGAAGGCTTAGGTCTTTCAGATATAAAAGAAACATTTTAAACTTAAGAAATATAATAGGTAGCAGTACAAAACACACTATCTTTTGTAAAAGATAATACTTTGTCATGCTTAGCATAGAATTTAGAGTAGTTTTTTTTATTAATCTTGACAACGATTTCTTACGTTTAAGACGACAAAGGCCAAAGAAGAAACGATATTAATTGACACGTTGTGTAACTTGATCATAATTTATGGATTCGAGATAACCTTGAACAGCGATGTGTCAAGTAAAATTAAACTATCGAGTGTTTTTATCTACCTTTCAAAAAGGATAGGTTTATTAACACAAACTTGGCTTCCATTGATAAATTTTATCTCCTTTTTTCACTCTTGAAGTTAGCAATAACCTCGGAAAAGATTTAAACTTTTAAAAAACCTATCAATTGGTAGTTTACGAAATTTGAAAATTTGTTTTCTGTTGCTGTGGACATATACCATCAAGGGATAGACGATACAAACAAAAAATGAGTTTCCGGATTGGTGCACATTTTTTAAAAATGAGTTGCGTCAAGCCAAAAGGGACCTTCGTGACAAAATTTTGAAAATTTACTTTTTTACTTTCTGTGAAGAGAAAGTCCGGCTAAGTATTTTGAAACCAATTTGTTTTTTTTCAAAAAATATACCTAGAAAAAACGTATCCGACACAAAATGATGAGTCTCTTCTTTTAACGTCAAAAAACGTCATTTTTCTTGTAAAATAAAAAACTAGATACATGACATTGTTTTAAATTAACCAATGAAGAACCATTTATTTATAACCAATTCTTAAAGCTTGGTAATTGTAACGAATAAGAATTCTTGAAGTAAAGAGTAGCACGTACAGAAAAAGAGAACATGTACATAGATATGTAACATTATTTTTCTGTGTTATTTTGTTAAGATTTCATTCAAACATAGCAACAAAAAATTCAAATCCCATTTTCTGGTGTATTTCAATCCTCGGGATTTGGACATGTCATCTCCTTGTAAGGATCCCTGACAAATGGTCTGACCATACGGTAGATCTAGAGGTACTGTTGTCGCTCAGGGGAAATCCTCCGGGTGGTATAATCTCCGGCATCACGGCAACTGCTGTTAAATCTTCGGGTGTAGAAGAAGACTTCAGCAACTGAATTTCCGTTTCTGCGTGGTCAACTGTTTCTTGGACGTATACTTTTCCAGTGAAAATATTATTCAATATATATATAATTATATATTTATATTTACCCATTAAAAACAACATATGCATATTAAAAAAATCATAGGATTTTTTTTTCTAAAATTCCTACCAGGAGATGATGAAGAAAATCTGAAACCATGGAAATTCCGTATGCCTCTTACTGGAAGAAAGTACTGGGAGACAAACGTCTTCCAATCAAACCATTCCCAGCAGTATTCTCCCGCCTCGTTCAAATATGTAAGTGTGGTATTTGATTTGGCACTCTTGTTGACGACATCCACTAGTCCGGATAGACTGTCAACATCAGTTCTGTGACAGAGACGCTTAATGTTTGCAAACTCAGCATCCACTAGACAACGTCCGTGATAGGGCACTTGCATTGAAAGAGTAATATTGTGGTGAAGGCCTAACAATGTTCTCCTTGACAGATACCCTCGGACATATATCTGTTTTTATTCTCGCCTGAAGTAAATAAATAATGAAACGTATATACAATGTACAAAGACTTAGTTTGATTAAGAAAACCTATTGTATAACGATGTCATGTTCCACTTATTCTAATTAATTATATAAAAATAATTAATAAAAATGTATACATGTATAAACATGCATATGAAAATCACTTTATATTGTTTTGAAACATTGATTTACCAGCACAATTATCACAATGGATGACGCATTCTTTTCACCAGATCCAAACGTTGTAAGGCAGTGATGAAGCATGAAAATACATGTAACACCATTCGTTCCTTTCACTCCAGCCCCGTTTTTACCCATGGTCTTCATTAACATCATAATTCATCTGCCTGTAATACCAGCATTTGTATCTGGTGTAACAAATGCTTTATGGCAACTACAAAAAGTTGGACTTTTCTTGGCGTCAAGAAATAAAGTAGTCCCTCTTGTCTTGTATGATGTGGAATGGAAAGTGCTTGCGAGAAGTCAAAGGTGTAGTGGACATGCTGAAGATCTGTTGAAAAGGGAGGAAGCAACCCCTCTGGTGTAACAAATGCATTATATTATAGTTGAGTGATACATTATATCAAAGCAAACTTACCTGTCGCTCCATTTCAACCTAAGACAAATGTTCTGTGAAAATTCGCAGTTCCTCTTGCTTCACAGCTAGCCCAACTGCCGTAAATTTTGGCTCTACAATCTTCACATTTTGGACATGTATCCGAGCGGGGCGTCATATATTCAATATGGGGACAGCTTTCTCTCCACAGAAGTTTGAAGATAGTGAGCCTAACTTTCCTCTCTCCCAGCTCGTCACAAGAAGCAGAATACGAAGAATGGAGTGATGTTTTGCTGCCAAATGAAGGCAAAGATTGATTGTATACTGTTTATCGTCCCTCTCCAGAATATTTCACTGATATGGAGACGTCACCATTGCCGGTATAGGGCTGCAAATTTAGGCCTATGCTCGGCACTTACGGCCTTTGAGCAGGGAGGGATCTTTATCGTGACACGGGGCCTCGGTTGTCTCATCCGAAGGACCGCCCCATTAAGTCGGCTTTTACGACAAGCAAGGGGGTACTGAGGACCTATTCTAACCCGGATTCCCACGGGGCTGAAGGCAAAGAAGTCAAAGGAATACTTTTGTTTTTTACTGTCGGTTGTGGTTGTCCAAATTCTTCAGCGTAATTCTGAATATAGTCAATACCTCTTTTAAGGTCGTCAAACGTAAAGGCATTTGGTGGGCGTCTGTTCTTGTTTTTGTGGGTACGCGTACGAGGTACTTGTTCATTTTCAATCACGATAAAGACTAAATTTTTGACATATTTGGACCCAACACCATGTACTATAAGAAAGGCTCCTTTACTTCTTGATTTTGGAAATAATATGCATATTTCTTCCTTTTCCCCTCCTTCCCACGCTGAGTGGGAATACCTTATCCAACACATGCCAGTCTTCCCATGGATATCTTTTTTTCATCTTTTCATCATTTTTTCACTTGTGGTCAGTATTGAGTTTTGTACTTCTTCTACGGTAACGTTTTTCAGACAGTTTTTCCCTCACGAACGTGCTTTACTTGTGTTTTCCTGAAAACTCTGCAGATTGTTACATCCATTAGATCTTCTTCCTCCTCACTGTAACTCTCTTCATTGTTGTCAATGACACAGTTTCTACCAAATCTGTCTATCTTGTCCCTGATGTCGTCTTGTTAAACAGATTCTTCGTTGATGTCGTCGTCATTGTCATCATCGTTATCTCCAGGTACATTTTTCTCGCAGCTGTTTTTCGATAATCCGGTTGATCTTCGTGTTTGAGGAATATAGTCATCATCCAAGTGCATGTTCTTAAATCCTGTAAAACGGAAAGATAAGGATTAAAACAACAATGTTTCAATATATGTTGTATCCTTTTTTTCAATTTATATGAAATGAATAATTTGCTGTAAACATTGTGGTACGAGAAATGTGTCGAGTTGTCGAATTATTTTATAAATTTATTCATTAATCACTTGGATTATTGCATCTCTAAATACCGCAGAAGTATGCCTGTGATATTGCCAATTAGGCGCGTAAAACCCTTAACGATCAATCCAATGACATACACCTTTACTAATTTAATTATATTTTCTTACATTGATGTACATCATTTGATGTTTCTTATATTAATTTATTTAAATATATGAATCAAATGAATTGAATTTCGTGAGCTATTCTGCTGGTTGCGTATATAAAAACTTTAAAATTAATATAATAGAGTATAAGTTTTTAGAATAAATATTTTTAAAAACGCATGAACCTTCTACAAAATAATTAAAGTTGTCAATAAATTCTAGAAGGCTAAGGTTGAATAATGCATGGCCCAGACCTCTGTTACGTCCTTTTACAGAATTTCTCATGTAAATGGACACGCTGCTACTTGTTGGCAGTTGGCAACAAAATCTGGACCTAGGCTTGGCACTAAGGTCCATTGAGCTGTGGGTGATATTTTT
The DNA here is from genome assembly GCA_003671525.1 of Saccostrea glomerata. Lineage (NCBI taxonomy): Eukaryota > Metazoa > Mollusca > Bivalvia > Ostreida > Ostreidae > Saccostrea > Saccostrea glomerata. The sequence continues at coordinate 50,122 of PRKT01000957.1, forward strand.
TCGTGCGTGCATTTACTGCAAAATGGGATCTTGGTTTATACGGTCTCATTCGAAGGACTGGTCTCCACATTCTGTAGTAGAATTCCAACCCAAGGGTATACTCCTTACCTTGCGACTCTTAGAGCAGACGCTCTTCCAACTGCTCCACGCGGGCGAAAAGTTTCCGATTAAATATTTATTATTATATATTTTCTATGTAATCTAAAATAAAATGTACGTAAAAGAAATATATATAATTCTGTTAATAAATATAGTTACCTAGGACCTTCCTCAAATCAATCATAATAAAGTCCGGCGGACAAAGGGACTACATGCAGAAGGATGTGAGCTAAGACCATCAGCCAAAGTCTAGATAGGGATACGCTCTGAATTATTGTAGGTGTTTTCTATTTATTAAATACATATCGAGTTTATAATTTCAGAAAAAATATCAAAATTTAAAATTGAATTAAAACATTTAGGGGCCTATAAACTGTCTGAAATTTTCCTCTTGTCCGAACCACTGTGTACAGGGACCACTGATCGCAATGCTTGTCCGAACCACTGTATGCAGGGACCACTGATGACTGATAACAAATGCACTTGTCGATATGACGTCATTATGGTGAAAATTACGTCATTTATGTGCAGAAGTGGAGATAAAATGTTATTTTCAGCCTAAAATATGTTATTATAGAGAGATAAGTCTTGTCAGAGACGATACGACAACCTCATTTAGAAAAGTGTTAATAATGACGAACAATTAATCGAAAATTTTATTGGTTTCGTTGCATTGAATTGACAACGGATTTTCCCGTTTTTCCCGATCATGACCAGGAGCACACGGCGGGTGTGAACGGTCAGCAAGGGATTCTCACTCCTCCATGGCACCTGATTCCGCCTCTGATGTTTCGTAGGTCCGTGTTTGTTCTGCTGCTATTTTGTATTGTTTTATGGACATTGTCAAGATTGTAACACCAATAGAAAACACATTTGAACCATATATAGTGGTTTATTATATACTCATCAATTTCCTTGTTTTTGTTACTGTTAATTTTACAGGGTTTGATCCGATTTTCCGGATCACCACACTGTGGTTTTCTGAATCCATATCACCACTCTCTGAAACTGATGACGTAGTACGCAAAAACATGACGTTATTTTTCTTGCGCGTTAAAAAGTCCTTTGTTATTATGCTTTGTTTTATGGATAAATATAATACAATTGATCTGAATAGTTTTATTCTGCTATATTTAGCTAGTTATAAGGGGGTATATAATAAATTTATAATTATAACAGTAAATTGATCCGAAGAGCCGTATCACGTCTCGTTGACAGGCGCAGATCATCAGATCAAACTCGACGCTTCGCGTCTCGTTAGATCTGATGATCCGCACCTGTCAACTCGACGTGATACGACCCTTCGGATCAAGTAACTGTTATAATGATATATATTTATTAGAATCATAACAAGTATAAAACATAACGTTATAGTAACGTCTATGACGTCATAGTTCGGTAAATGTCATTATTAAATATAATTGTATTTATTGGTAAATTAGAAAAAGTATTACTGTATATAATTCATAACATTCTCCGGCCCACAAAAGTATAAAATAAAAAAGTCTTTGGACCGATAAAATAACAAGCGGTTTTTAGCTTAAAAATGCATCGATTTCTTTTTAAAAAGTTATTTACAATATCATATCAAATAAGATTATTTCACTTAGAATGACTGGAAATCTGTTTAATAGCTTTCAGTTTTGCCTCACGATCCTTTGTAGGAATTGAAGGTTCGTCATCGTCCCCAGAATTTAACTCTAATGGATACAGTTTTGTAATTGACCGAGAAGTTACACCATTTTTGGTCTTTAGTAAAACAGATCTTGTAAGGCCGGAAGTAAGCTCCTCAATCTTTGCCAGTTTCCACTAATTTCTGCGGTTGAATTCATCAAAAATTTGAAATATGTCTTCGGTCTTCCATGGCTGCGATAATATTCTCTTTAGGATGTTAGGTACTCCTTTCTCCAGCGTTGCCAAAAGCTTTTTTTTTCGGATGTTGTAAGTTTCGTTCGCAGATACATGGTTCAAATCAGTTGCTATATTTTCTTCAATGGAACTCCCAGGATAAGGTAATGACTTGATTTTCCTTCCATATAGTAGATGAGAGGGTGTTAGAGGATCTTCGTCCAATGGGTCGGCTGATGCATAGGTCAGAGGACGGTCATTCAGAATGCATTCAATTTCTACGATTGTGTTCAGGACATCTAAATTTACAAAGGATCGTCCCAGTACTTTCCGTAGACAGTTCTTTGTGAGTTCTATTAGTCGTTCCCAGAAGCCTCCGTACCAGGGTGCTCTCTTAGGTATGAATTTCCATCTTGTACCATGGGTGTTTAAGGTTTCTTGAAGACTGTGTGAAGATGTTAACTTTTTGATTTCCCTAGAAGAAGCAATATAGGTGGTTGCGTTGTTCAGATATCATAATTTCGGGAAGTGATTTCCTGCTGGAAAATCTTCGAAAGGCTAAGATGAATTGTTCTTCAGTGAGGTCCGTTAACAATTCCAGGTGGATAGCTCTTGTACTAGCACAAGTGAAAAGGCATATGTATACTTTGCCTTCATGTCCATTCTTTTTTCGTACCTTCAGAGCACCAGTAAAATCCACACCAGTTACAGTAAAAGGAGATTCTTCTCTCAATCTGTCTTTAGGTAACGGTGAGGTAAGGTTTTCCCATGATTTTTCTACATGTAATGCATTTTTGCAATACAGACTTTACACTGGCGAATTCTTTGTATCCAGTAATTCTGTCTCAACAATGTGACTGTACTATTGACTCCTTAGAGCAAATTTCTTCTATGTTCATCTAAAACAATCAAAGTGGTCAGTGGATCTTTGGATGCTAGTAGGATTGGATGCTTTGCTGATTGGTGCATTGTATATTCTCCCTCCAAATCGGATCAGTTGCTCATTGTCTAGGTATAATTTCAGCTGTTTTGATAGACAATGTTTAGATATTCCGTTTTTTTTTTGTAATTCTGCAAAAAATATCTGGATAGTTTTCTTGTTGAGCATTTTTAATCCACATCAGTGAGCTGTGTTCAATTTCTGAGTCAGTCAGTGGACCTGTAACTTTCTATTTTTTGGAACGGTTTTGTATAATTCTTAGGACATAGGAAGTAACATTCAACAACTTTCTGTAATTATTAAACTTCGAGATGTCATTAATTTATGAAATTCTTTGTTCTCGCAGATCAGGCTTTACATATCTCTTTTCTTGTGAGTCCTCTTCCCGGTATCCACATTTCTCAGATTCTGTTATGTTTGCAAGGATATGACTTTCGGTTTTGTCATATATGGGCCACATGTATTTGTCAGTAATCCAATTTAGTCCTTTTGACCACAATTCGTTCTTCCTAAATTTGTGAAAGTCAGCACCGCGAGATAAAATATCAGCAGGATTTGAGGCTGTTGGACAGTATCAATTCCAGGTGGATAGCTCTTGTACTAGCACAAGTGAAAAGGCATATGTATACTTTGCCTTCATGTCCATTCTTTTTTCGTACCTTCAGAGCACCAGTAAAATCCACACCAGTTACAGTAAAAGGAGATTCTTCTCTCAATCTGTCTTTAGGTAACGGTGAGGTAAGGTTTTCCCATGATTTTTCTACATGTAATGCATTTTTGCAATACAGACTTTACACTGGCGAATTCTTTGTATCCAGTAATTCTGTCTCAACAATGTGACTGTACTATTGACTCCTTAGAGCAAATTTCTTCTATGTTCATCTAAAACAATCAAAGTGGTCAGTGGATCTTTGGATGCTAGTAGGATTGGATGCTTTGCTGATTGGTGCATTGTGTATTCTCCCTCCAAATCGGATCAGTTGCTCATTGTCTAGGTATAATTTCAGCTGTTTTGATAGACAATGTTTAGATATTCCGTTTTTTTTTTGTAATTCTGCAAAAAATATCTGGATAGTTTTCTTGTTGAGCATTTTTAATCCACATCAGTGAGCTGTGTTCAATTTCTGAGTCAGTCAGTGGACCTGTAACTTTCTATTTTTTGGAACGGTTTTGTATAATTCTTAGGACATAGGAAGTAACATTCAACAACTTTCTGTAATTATTAAACTTCGAGATGTCATTAATTTATGAAATTCTTTGTTCTCGCAGATCAGGCTTTACATATCTCTTTTCTTGTGAGTCCTCTTCCCGGTATCCACATTTCTCAGATTCTGTTATGTTTGCAAGGATATGTCTTTCGGTTTTGTCATATATGGGCCACATGTATTTGTCAGTAATCCAAGTTGGTCCTTTTGACCACAATTCGTTCTTCCTAAATTTGTCAAAGTCAGCACCGCGAGATAAAATATCAGCAGGATTTGAGGCCGTTGGACAGTACTTCCATTTGTACTGTTCAGTTAACTTCTTGATTTCTTGTATTCTGTTTCTCACAAATGTGTTTAGGACAATTTGACTGTCTGTCCATAAGACTGCATCTGAAAATTGGATGTTTTTCTTGATGAATTCTAATAATATAGCTCCAAGTAATGCTCCCATCAATTCCAATTTAGGAATTGTAAGTGTTTTAATGGGGCAATTCTGTTTTTGGCCATAACTAGTGAACTTTGGTCTCCTGAGACAATGTGTGCACATGCTCCGTAGGCCTTCATGGTTGCATCACTGAATATGTGTACAGTCATTTTTTGTGGGTTTTCACGGATACACATACGGGGTATTTCCAGGGAGGTAGCATTTTCTGTGTTCTGTGCAATTTCAATCCACTTGTCAGCTAGTTCCTCTGGCAGTTTTTGATCCCATTCAAGGTTCTTTTTCCACAACTCTTGAATAAACATCTTCGCCTTGATAGTTAACGGGCTGATTTATCCTAAAGGATCATATATTTGTGAAGACTGTTTTAGCACTTCTCTCTTTGTCACACTGTTTCTTCCTGTTTTGGCTATTTCTTGTTTTGCAAAGGTTAGAGTATCCTCTATGACATTCCATTTCAATCCTAGTGCTTTGACGACACTGTCTTTGTCAAACACTCCATCCTTCTTGGCATGCTCTTGTAGGATTTCACTGTTTGATCCCCATGATCGAAGGTTAAATCCAGCTTTAGCAAACAAAGTACGAGAGGAGTTGTAGAATGAAATTAATTCATTTTCTGTTGGTAAACAGGAAATAATGTTGTCAACGTAAAGATTTTCTGTTAACTTCTGTGTCCATGTAGATGCGTTCTCCTTAAAATGCTTCATTAGAACAGTATTCAAAATGAATGGGGGAACAAGTAGCTCCAAATAAAACAGATTTAAATCTGTAGTTCACTAACGTTCCGTTAGGATTTGTAAGTTCATCAAACCAGAAGAATCTGGTAACATCTCTGTTTTCCTCTTCTAATCCTACATTTAAAAATGCTTTTTCTATGTCTGTTGTCACTGCATATCCGTTGAGACGAAATCTCGCAATTGACGCAATATCATTAAGATTGTGGTGGGATGTTCATCAAACAATCATTCAGAGATGCAGCAGTAGGTGTTTCATGACAGCAACAATCGTATACTATCCTTACAGGAGTCGTAGCTGAATACTTTTTTACTGGAAAATGCGGTATGAAGTGAACTTTATGATATGTTGGAAGTTCGCTGTCTATCTTCTCTATGAATCCGCGTTTTCCCTGTTCAGCAATTATTTCCCCATATTTGATCAGCATTCCCGATTCCATTTTGAGGTGATTTATAACACCGACTGTTCTACGGTAAGCTTTATTTTTGTTTAAGGGCAATGCAGGATGGTCCTCTTTCCATGGAAGCTTTACATGGTACCGATTGTCTTGAAATCGTATGGAATCCTTCTTATATAATAGCTGAAAATTCTGATTACTTGATACCTCATACTCTTTCTCAGTTCCAATTGCCTCAATCTGCCAAAACTTCTCAATATTGTGTTCCTCCATTTTTTGTGACACCATAACATTCATCATTGACGTGTTGTATTCAAGTACATGGGATTATGATCCATATAATGGTCCAGAAAGTAAATATCCAAGTTTAGATTTGATGGCGGTTGGACCCTTTCCTCTAATTATCTTATCCTCCACCAAATTCCAGTACTGATCTGCTCCAATGAGTAATTCAATTTGGAATGCCTCCTATTGAGCAACAGGATGTGCCAATCTCAAATTCCTTAAATACGATAATTTTGCTGCCTTTTCTACATGCGATTTAATTGGAGCATTTGAATTATGCAGCTCCTTACAATATGCACAGCATACCTGAGGTTTCCTGGGACTGAAGTTGCGTTGAACTTGCTTATGACTGGACTTTGAATGGGTATAAAAGGTTGCTGTTGCGCTTGGTTCTGTTGCATCAATACCTGCTCCAGCTTCTAATATTTCGAGTTCCCTGTAAAGACTGTTTCTCAAATTACCTAGTAACCAATCAGTAGAGCCATGTTCACGTACCAAATTCTTGCGTATTTCAATACGTAATTTGTTCAGAACCACAGATAATAGAAGAGAGCCGTATGTATCTTGAGCTTGTCCGTAAGATTCTAAACCTCTGACGTATGTCTCCACTTGGTCATGAAAATGACGCAGGCTTGTGAGATTATTCTTGGGAGCGGGTAGGTCTAAGAGCGCTTAAATGTAGGACAGAGTTATCTTATGTTTTTTGTCCAAACCTTTCATGTAGAAGCTCAATTGCTCTGTTGTAGTTTACGTGTGTGAGTGCAAATCCTGAAATGGTGTTCGATGGCTCTTCTGCTACTAAAAACTTCAAGTAGTTAAACTTTTGAACTTCTGTTAATGTGTTGTTACTATGAATAGCCGAATCAAATGAATCCCAGAATGACTGCCACTCCAACACATTTCCCTAAAAAATCGGTAAGTTTAGTTTTGGAAGTTTGTGAAAGTTAGCGCCGTTTGAATTGGAATTAAAGCTTGTAAGGGACTGATGAGCTCTTGAATTTTCACTGAAATTGTGTGTAGATTGACAATTCTCTCCAATTTGTGAATTTTCATTTTGATTTGAATAAATGTTGGCTGTTGAATTCAAATTTGAACGATGAACTATCAGATGTTTCTTACATATCCTCATTTTAGAATTAAGATTGAAATTGTACTTATCTGTCTCCAGTATTTCTCTCTCAATATCCTCCTCTGCTGTTTCTGTTAGAACTTTTTCATCCAGATTTCTGAGAATTTCCTGTTTGTCTGTCAATGTCTCCAAAATTGCCTCAATTTCCTCTGCATCTGCATTTTCTTCATCCAGTCTTTTTAGAAGTCTATTTACAGCACTTTTCTGTCCTGCTCTTACTGCCTTCAGTTTAGAAGTCATCTCCTTTTTTATCAAGGCAATGTCAAGATTGTAACACCCATAGAAAACACATCTGAACCGTAAAGTGGTCTATTTGAATCATAACAAGTATAAAACATAACGTTATAGTAACGTCTATGACGTCATAGTTCGGTAAATGTCATTAATATAATTGTATTGATTGGTAAATTAGAAAAGTATTACTGTCTATAATTCATAACAGACATTGATATTCATTACTGTCCGTTATCTCCATATCCTTCTTGCACTTATTACCGGCCGCCAGGAGGCGGTCGGTTATTTGATATGAAAGTTTGAAGTCGTCGTGCGTTTCTGCGGAGTTAAAACAATTTATTAAATAAAAATATTTTAACATTCATGTTATAGAATATTAAACAAAGATTGTCTAAATGTTTAACAAAGCACAATAATCATAAAACTAAAATTTTATGAATAATTGGGTAAATGTTTCATCCAATCCTGATTGTTAAACGGTGACATGTCAAATGTGCGGAGAAAATTAGCACTTGCGTTAGGCATCGTCTAAAACAAAGACTGCGTTGTATATCAACAATTTTACTTTCTCTTTTTAAACAGGATTTGTTGTATTTATTTTAAAATGACTTGCATATATATACATTACCTATGGAAAATTTTCAAAAATATGATGAAATATTGTTTTCTTAAAAGCAAAGTATCTTACGAGATTTTGGTCCAGATAACTAGGATAATCCACGTTTTACAATGTGTTAAGCATTTTCCCGCCACATTTCAACACTGAAAGAGAAGAAATGTAGTGGTGGATCTAGAGGGAGTTGGGGAGGGGGTTGGGGGGTCTGGGAGCAAGCAAGGATCCCACATTAAAGTAAAACTATCTATAGTTATAGCTAAGTTTAAACTTTAGTTTTGTACTTTTTATGTAAACCAAAAACTATACATAAACATCCATCAAACTTCCACCCAAGATCTATATATATGTATCTATATATATACATGTAGCTTGCTTACACATGTAATATTCATGAAGGAAATCGGCAATGTCGTAGGAAGTGTATCATGTCACAGAGATATTTTAACAGATAAATAAAAGAAATGTTGATAACAGGTCACACAAATTTCAGTTTTAAACCATGATAATTACTTCATGAAAGGAACAATTATTTGGTCTGCGGCCGATTTTTGACGCTTGCGTCAATATATGTTTCTTGTAGTTTAATGATAATGATTTTAAACACACCTACTGTCAGTGACAGCCTTTCATTCTTAAGAGAGAGAGACACGGGATGAGTCCCGCAGCTGAAAGTATAATCTACATGTATATTATAGGGAGGATGTCTTCACAAAAAGAAGACCCTGCAGTGACATATGTATGTGTCTGACCAGTGACCAAATGATATTAAGATTTGCTGTAAAGAACGTAAACATGTTTGGCGATTTTCATGTGCAGTGTATATTTATGCCCCCCCCCCCCCCCTTTGAAGAAGGGAGGGCATATTGCTTTGATGCTGTCTGTCGGTCCACTTAGTTTCCGCTCATATTCTTCACAACCGTTGCACATTCTGACATGAAATTTGGTATACAGATATATCAGTTTGATATCTTGGTCAAGTTCTGTTTTGGGTACGATCGCGCCACTTTTGACAGATTTATGCCCCTTGAACTTAGAAAAATTCCAATTATTTACAGTTTCTGTTCATTTTATCCCCCCTCCTTCGAAGAAGGGAAGTGTATTCCTATATTGCTTTGCTGCTGTCTGTCGATCCACTTGATTTCCGTTCATATCTTCACAACCTTTGCACATATCGAAATAAAATTTGGTATACAAAATTATCAGGTAAATATCTACAATCGCGCCATTTTTGACAGAGTTATGTCCATTGGACTTAGAAAAATTCCAATTATTTGCAGTGTCCGCTCATTTCCTTCGCAGAGGTTGCACATACTGAAATGAAATTTGGTATACAGAATTATCATATGCAAATCTAGTTCGAGTTTTTTTTCCGCTGACATAGTTATGCCCCTTGGACTACGAAAAATTTCAATTATTTGCAGTTTCCGTTCATTTCCTTCGCAATTTTAGCACATATTGAAATAAATTTCTTCACAGAGGTTGCACATACTGATTACTGAGATGAAATTTGGAATACAGAATTATCAGATAAATATCTATGTCAAGTTATGTTTTGAGCACGATCGCACCATTGTTGACAGAGTTATGCCCTTTCGGACTTAGAAAATTTCCAGTTTGTGGGGAAGAGGGCATAAGTGTTTTACAAATTAACATCTCGTTTAACTCCACTTTTAACGATCGTTAGATTGAATTTGAAAACAAAATTACCGTAGACATTTTACCTATAATTCTACACTATTGCTCACATAACTTGCCCTTTTTCTCTGATATAGTCTTTCTAATACAAGAGAGCTCTGCTACTGCAGTTTATTATTTTTAAAATTTTCATTTTATTTATATATTTACAGGGGATAACTTAATTTTTATGCTTCTCTTCGAAGAAGGGAGGGCATATTGCTTTGCTGCTGTCGGTCTGTCTGTCGGTCCACTTGGTTTCCGTTCATTTTCTTCACAACCGTTGCACATACTGATTTGAAATTTAGTACACAGATATATCAGATGAATATGTAGGTCAAGTTCTGTTTTGGGTACGGTCGCGCCATTTTGACAGAGTTATGCTCCTTGGACTTTGAAAAATTCCAATTATTTGCAGTTTCCGTTTCATTTTCTTCGCAGAGGTTGCACATACTGAAATGGAATTTAGTATACAGATATATCAGATGACTATCTAGTTCAAATTATGTTTTCAGTACGACTGTGCCATTTTTAGGTCACCTGAGTAAACTCAGGTGACCTTTTGCTATCCGTTTTCGTCCGTCGTCGTGCGTTAATATTTGAACATTTTCAGCTTCTTCTCTGCAACCACTCATCCAATTTCAACCAAATACGACACAAAGCATTTATGGGTAAAGGGGAACAAGAATTGTGAATTTCATGATCCCTACCCCCCTGGGGCCTGAGGGGTGGGGCCAAAACCACTAAAATTAATGCAATCTTTAAAAATCTTCCTCTTTACTCCTGGACATCAAGCAGTCAAACTGTTTGCATGATTGTAATCAGCAATGAGTCCTTACCAAAATTGTGAAATTCATGGCCCTGGAGTCAGGGGTTCTAGTGCTAGGGAGGGGCTAAATAAGTATATAGTGAAAATGCATTAAATCTTTAAAAATCTTCTTCTCTGCTTCTGGCTATTAAATAAACTAATTAAGTACATAATTACATGTATGATGAGCCTACTAAAATTGTGAATTTTATGGCCCCAGGGTCAGGGGTTCTGGTGTTAGGGCGGGGCTCTATTGATTATATAGTGAAAATACATGAATTCTTTGAAAATCTTCTTCTCTGCTCCTAGGTATTAAATAAACTAAATAAGTACATCATTATGATGAGCAAGAGTGTCTCTACTAAAATTGTGAATTTTATGGCCCCTGGGTCAGGGGTTAGGGTGGGGCTCTATTGATTATATAGTGAAAATACATAAATTCTTTGAAAATTTTCTTCTCTGCTCCTAGGTATTAAATAAACTAAATAAGTACATAGTTATGATGAGTAAGAGTGCCTCTACTAAAATTGTGAATTTTATGGCCCCAGGGTTAGGGGTTCTTGTGTTTGGGCGGGACTCTATTGATTACCGTATATAATGAAAATACATGAATGCTTTGAAAATTTTCTTCTCTGCTTCTGGGTATTAAATAAACTAACTAGTAAGTGCATAGTTATGATGAGCAAGAGTGCCTCTACTACAATTGTGAATTTTATGGCCCTAGGGTCAGGGGTTCTGATGTTAGGGCGGGGCTCTATTGATTATATAGTGAAAATACATGAATTCTTTGAAAATCTTCTACTCTGCTCCTGGGTACTAAGCAGATGAACTACCTATATGGTTATGATGAGCAAGGGCCCTAATTTTCCAGAATTGTGAATTTCAAGGCCCCAGGGTCAGGGGTACCATAGAGGGGGGGCTGTACTTATATACTGAAAATGAATGAATTGTTTGAAATCTGCTCCTTGGTATTAATCAAATACTTTTGAAAAGCAAGGATGCCTTTTCAAAAATTGTGCAATGTGTGGATATAGGCCAAAGGGTCAGGGGTTCATGTGTGGTAGGGGCACTACTAATTATTGCTGAATATTACTGATTAGTTAAAATGCATTTTTTGTTCCCCTACCCTGCCTATGGGTATTAAGTAACCAAACTAAGCAACTGCTAAGTGTATAGTTATAATGATCAATGGTGCTTCTTACAAAATTGTGAATGCCATAACATCTGGCTTAAAAGATGAATCAAATTCAATCACTGGAAAGTTGTTGCATAATGCTCTGGTGACCTATAAGGCCCGTGGGCCTCTTGTTGACAGAGTTATACCTCTTCGACTTTGAAAAATTCCAATTGGGGGGGGGGGGCATAAGTGTTTTACAAACATCTCTTGTTATGTTTATTTTCTGATCCAAACAATGTCCCTCCTCCATACCCTGTTGGTCCGCCAGTATTTTTTTAGAAACTTTGATGGATTGAATCCTTAAACCGCGACTTAAGAGCAGACGTTCTAACCACTGCGCCACTCGGGTGATAGATCGGGAAGAGAACCCTTGTTCATTTCACCGTCCAGTTTTCTGTCTGATGGTGTCCTTTTCGGGTTCAACTGAAGCCAAGTAAGAATGAAAACAAGTACAGCTTTTTGAAAAAGCTTAACGTCTTTAGCAACAACCTTAAAACAGTAATCAGATTATTCTTTTGAATTTCTTGATTTTGTATTTCTACATTAGCTTTTTACTGGCATTAGCCCTACCACGGTTGTCACTCGGTCATTTCCGTAAATAAACTGGCCGAGATCTTTCAGCAAACCTCGGCTGATTCCTTTACCTTCTTCAAACAAGAAAGGGAAAAAGAATAAATATAAATTGTATAGCCTGCAAGCAATAGAAATCAAAATTTATTAACAATGAAATTGAAGAGACCATTTTAGTTATTGCTACAAAAAAATATCATGTTATTTAGAATTAATTACTGCTGATTTTGTTGTTCATTTTGTCATTTTTTTACGACTGAAAATTTTTAGAAATTGTTAAGTCGTACAAAAATTAGATCATCAGAAAGTTATCTCCCTTGCCCTGAACAGCATTTCAACCAATGAAATAGTTGAAAATTTTCTCATCATGCAATTTCTACCAATCACAAAAGAGAGGAAGTGCGTAGTCCGGAGATGTAATAAACTTCAACTTTATAATACCGTTTTCCAAGGAAGACGGTAATAAAAGTGTCTGTCTTTATACATTTAGCTAACCGTCGTACATTTCATCCATAATTCTAGACTTCAAAGCTAAATTTATTCTGATTGCGCTTGGAGGACTTCCCTTTTGGAGAAAAAAATAGCTCTTCCCATTTCTAACAAATCCTTTTTGTGGCTGTAACGGACCTGAGTTGCTTGGGTCTCATGCACCAGTACTTGTTAAATACCTACACGTGAATAACCCATGTAGTACTCTGATGATTTGCGAGAATAACCCGTAAATATAGATCTCCTAAAATAACACAAGAATTACCTGTGTTTGGACTCGTAAATAAAATTACGGGGAAAATAAATATTCAATCATGATAAATTATTTACTGGACGTCGGGATTCACCCAGAGTCACAATGAAATACTAAACTAACACAACCTTCGTATTACGTTAATACGGTAAAAAAAAAAGGGGGGCGCAAGACTCACTTTCAGTCAAACCGTAACAAAATTATTTAATCGTTTAATATCGAGATTAACCCAATATAAACGTCCTAAGATAAAAACTAGTAATTAATAGTAATACGAGATTAACCCGTAATCACTTTAAGAAAAATTGATGAATTACTTCAAAAATCACTTAATTCCTACTGAAAAATTCTAAGAATCAAAATAAACACCCTCTTACCCAAAATTTAACCACCGAGACCACCGGCAATGCTTATCCCCTGTTTTTATATCTCTGGAGAGTCCCCCCCCCGGAAACCCACGCACTTCTCTAGGGACGACCGGCAGATCTCCGATACCACAGGCAGTCAACGGCAATAACTATTGTTTACATTATGTTTAACAATAACAATAAATAATCAACATAAAAATATGACAATCATAATATAAAACATTTATACAATATAACTTTTTCCTATAAATATCAGATTTCGAGTACAGAGAAATTACAATTAAATTCGGGCGTGATATTCCACAAAATAATCATATGCACCCAATCGCAACTTCTCGGGCCTTTCCGGCTAGCGGAAAAACGACCTCGAATGTATTTGGTAGACGCCATGACAACCCTCCTTTTTTCCGATCTTTGAAATAAATGCATGGAGACATTTTATCTGTGGAATATGGAGTTTAACTTTATTCAATGTAATGATATTACTTAGAATATACTATAGAAGGGGCTTCTAAATTAGTCTATCCTATATTTGAATAAACAGGAAGATGTATAAAATTTTAACATCCGGTGATGTTAATACATTCGAGGTTGTTTTTCCGACCTCTAACGGAAAGACCCGCGATGATGCGATTGCATATGCACCATGATGGCGGTATCTTTTAATGCAATGAAAAAAAAAACTTCTCTGTCACATATGGACATCATAATTATATCATCATTACTGTAGAAATAATATCGCATTATGATTTATAAAAACAAATTAATAGTTTAACACAAATGCTATGTACATCAGTCTGCATCACTGTCACAATCGTGACATGGCATTTTAAGTATTGATTTTGTACAAATAATACATGATGTCTTTAAGAAATTATGAGATGTAACAAGCAATAAATAATCTCCCTGCTCTTGAATTTAAATTTGTAAAATTAATAAATTTCCTGTTGAATAACCCTCAAAAGGCTAAAAATACGAGACGAAAATTAGATCCTTTTCTGTCTACCATTTGGGTACTGGGATTGGTTAATTGTTGATCCCTTTGTACCAGGTAGAAAGTGGTACCCTCAAATGCATGGTCTGCTCCTAGAATACACCATGTTTAATTCAATTAAATTTTTATATACATGTATACGTTTTCTACAATAACATCATTTATTATTATACTTTCATGTTAAATACTAAAATCTGATTGGTTTAGACGAAGTTAACAATCTGTTCTATTACCCTCAGCCTTAGCAACACACGTGACAACGGGTAACACAACGGTAATGTCACATGCGTGGAAATTATGCGCGTACGGTTCACCGTAGAATTCTCAAAACGTCAGTTGTGCGTTTGAAAGAACTGGAATAAACTTGACGTCAATAAAAGCTTGCGTCCGATGTAGCTTTCTTGAAAACAACAAACGACAGACGAAACATGCTTGCGAGTGCAGAAATAACGAAACTTTAGATGATAAAGGACTCTTATAGTATCAAATAAACAATAAAAAGGTCAGTAAATCTTTTTCGAAGTAGCGTGGAGTTTGAAAGCTTTCTAAACGTGAACGTAGAGACGATCGACGATTTTTTTTCTGACATCCTAAATCAAAAATAATAAAGTATAATAAAATAAATGGTGCCTGTTTTGGAGGGTAACAGTTGAAATTGTCAATTTCAACTGTTACCCTCCAAAACAGGCACCATTTATATAATATTATTATGAATACCTGTCTTGTTTACTTCTGGTCTATGCTTTCTTGTCCATTTCTGATTTTTCCTCCAATGTCGCTTCCGTTTTGGTACGAGCTGCAAGGCAGTGAGTTTTAAAGCTGAACACCATAATCATTCCTATAATATTACAAACCATAGCATTATTTGTTGATAGACGGAACAGGTGGTTCTAGAACGGTAGGAGGTGTTGTTAGTAAGACATTTACAGTCGTTGTACCAGGGGATTCTACGATTTCAGATAGTGGAGATCCTTGGCTTGTTGAAGGAGCTCGAGGACACTTGGGTCAACTCCAAGTGCTTTACCTCGGAATGCCATACGTCCAGCAGCTCAAAAAGGTCTAATAGAGGCTGAGAGGAGGGATTTTGTGATGCGATCTTCCAAGAATTTTAAATGGCAGGTGTCTCTTTTACATGATTTATGGCAATATTGAGGTAACACACAAGCTAGAAGGAATATTATTGGGCTAAAAAAGGGAATAAAGGATTTGGAGAATGGAACGCCACCGACCATGGTGTCGAATACTTTGCCCTTTTCATGTGATGACCTTCAACGTCTTTAGTATAACAAAGGGGCCATTCGTCCCCCGCGAAGCACAGTGACAAGCAATGAAACAAGAATATCAGCCCTCTCATTAAAGTAATCATTTCGTAAGTTCTATGGTCGATACAATTACCTTGTCAGTAAAAACAATTTATCATTGAGTCAAATGCTGACTGACGTTTTTCATAATAATTGTTAGTCCATTATTTATACAATGAATTGACGATGGATTTTTCCGTTATTTCCTGATCATGACAAGGAGCGGGTGTGACCGGTCAGCAGGGGATGCTTACTCCTCCATGGCACCTGATCCCATCTCTGATGTTTCGGAGGTCCGTGTAGCTGCTCTTATTTTGTATTGTTTGCTGGACTTTGAGATTGAATACTATTCGTTACTTCCATATCCTTCGTAGAGCGTCTGCTCTAGAGTCACTGAGTAAGAAGATGATCCTTAAAATTACGTCGCGGGTTCGAATCCCTCTTTGCGAATCCAGGTCTTTCCGATGAGACCGTTTAAACGAATATCGCAGTAGGTGTTGGCACGAAAAAGACCCCTCACTGCTCAATGGCCATGATTGCCAAGCAGGGGACAAAATGTGGCGTCTGAGAGAAAAATCCTCGAGAAGGATGTGTATATGTAACAACAAACAAACACAGGGGCCCTTTCATTAACGTGAATTTGCTGCATTTTCCTAGTATTGCGTCTGCTCTAAAAGATAGAGGAAGAAGTTAATCCTATATTAACGTTGTGGGTTTGAATCCCACTGTGGGAGGTAGATACATTTATTGGCAAAAGGTTGTTTCCCTGTCGAAACCCCGTTGTACTTTGGAACTTATCTGTACATCATCATATGTGATATTTTGTTTCTATAGATTATCACGTCATTTCCTTTACGTAGAAGTGAGAACTTAAAAAGTTCACGGTTATTAATAACTGTAACAAAGAAATTTTAGACAATGAATGTTTCTGAATACCTGACTCAATTTTTTTTTTACCTTCAGAAAGCATTTTCCCATCTGCAAGTTTTCTCATTCCACATATAATTATTTTAACAATTTCGCATTTTTTTCATACAAGGAATCCTCCTTACCTACCAACCCAATATTTTATCCCATTTCGGGAGAGGACAAACAAGCATATTGTTAGGTCACCGAAGTCACTCGTGTGACCTTTTTGCTTCGTCCGGCGTCGTGCAATGTGCAATTTTTGAGAATTTTACTTTGCCGATAAAATGTCTTAGTTAGACATGTTAGATGAATTAATTTGTATGTAAATTACCAGTTAGACATGTTAGATGAATTAATTTGTATGTAAATTACCGGCTAATCTTTTCAATTAGACTAAAATAAAGTGTTTGTGTCAGAAGAAAGACTTCTTTAAAATCAAATATATAGCATTATTTTAGAATCAATATTGTACAGAACGGCAATAATGCAATCATAGCTTATAAAAAGTTTTTCCATCGCAAATATGAACAACAGAAGATTGTGAATATCCCTTTTCTCTGTTCTTGATATAGTTAATTACAATATTTCAATATTCTTTTCGCCATCAAAGTTGCAGCTCATTTTGCTTTAAATAGTGAAAAAAGATTTATTCTTTGAAAATCGTTGCTCTACGGTGTAAACATACGTTGTACATACGTAGATATGACGAGAAAGGTTTGTAAATTTCATGGCCAAAGGATCGGGTGTGTTCTGCTATTAGGGCGGGACTCGAGCTATAATCAAATGAAAATGCATAAATTCTTTGAAATTTTTCTCCATAACTTCTGGATATTTAATAAACAAACTACATGTAGTTATGTTAAGCAAAAGTGCCTATTCCATAATTGTGAATTTCATGGCCCCTGGGACATACCTAGTAGTTGTTTTATACTCAGGTGATCGTTAAGGCTCTTGAGTTTCTTGTAAAAATGGCTTTGTTCTAAAAAGACTTTAAAATGGCCATACTATTCCGGGAAAAGCTATATTTATAAGAATGAGTTCAAGATTTTCCGTTTTCCGATCAAGTGAATGAGTCCCAAAGCATGACACTCAACTACGATTCAATGGCGACACGTGGTTTTCGTTGGTTTACTGCACGTTATTTAATTCGTCACCGAAAAAACTGTAGAGCTTCTTTATCACTTTATAAGACCGAAATTGAAAGATTATATTCTAAAGACATTGCTCTATGCTCACATTTAATATTGGAGTTGTTTTAGATGATTACTAGTTGCTTCGAATACCATACACACGCTTTGAGTTTTGCATGTACATAAAACATTTTCTGATAATATTGAGGGGTTTAATAATTGCACACCTTCTCCTGCTGTCTAAAATTAGGGACCTATATCCTGCTAAAACTATGTACACGTATAATAATAACACGTGCAAAAAAATCAATGTTTTATCAACACGATATCACAGGTCTACGTTTGATGATTTAGGCCGATGTATTTCAAGTTGATATAAGGCTTCATAAAGCAAATTTTGTAAATGTGAGCATAGAAATAAAAGATTATACATCGTTTTCAATATTTCTTTTACAAATCTCAAAAAAGAATTTAAAATAAGTTTCCAAGGGACAATTCAAGTTGCCCTTTATTTTCTACACAGCTGGGTACTTGTAGGGAGCCCACAATGCAATTCGGCTCATTAGGCAGTAGGTAAAGTAAATAGATAGATAATTTGCATGCAACTTAATGCTGCCGTCAGAAAATCGAGTGGTCTCGACCTGTAATCTTGAACTTATCAATTCACCTGCACCGAAATCAAATCAAGTCTCCCCGGTTAGGAAAAACCGAGTGATAAGAAGACTTTTTTATTAGAGTTTCTGATTGCATTCTTATCCGATAACGAAAGTGGATTTATATTGCTTTCTTAGATTAAACACTTAGCCAATAAGAGGAAATTGTCTTTTTTTTTTGTAAAAGGGGGGAGGCAAATAAAATAACTGTAAAGCAAAATAAAAAAAATAAATAAACTTTGACAAGCCCCTTCTCCATTTAAATGAACGCATTAAAAAAAATTGTACAGAATTTACCCCGGAGTAGAAAAACTAGTGATCTCGTAATCCATTTCATTAGGTCAGCGGCGCATTTAGGAATTTCAAAACAGGGGGCTGCATGGAAGCTCGCTGTGGGTCCAGGGCAAAGCAATAGTGGAGATCCGGGGGCGAAAGTCTTGGGGGGAAAAAAGGAAAGAACTGCGAACGATAGTATTGTTCTCCCGCCTACCTCCAAGTCAATTTTCAAAAGTTAACATATTCGATGAATTTTTAATATTTATTTTACAGATAATAATAATTATCTATTATCATAAAACATGACTTATTTTGGATAATGAAAAGAGATAACTTTAAAATTTTGGTAAAACTTGTGTTTTTCATCATAGACATCAACGGAAAATATTTTTAAAAAACCCCCAACCCCCCGTGTCACAAAAATTCTTTTTACAGGTAATATAGAATGTTAATTCACAAATTCATACTAAAGTTTTTTGTGAGATACGGGGGAGAACATAATATTGACAAAAAACAATAAGAATGCATATTTTCCACCAATGTCAAAGCGATTTACAATTGAAACATATTTTATTGATATATTTATGTTTTATTTATTTGCCTAAAACATAAGAAAAGATATAAGGAACATTTAATCATATCCAAGACTATTTCAAAAATATGGTGATGCTTGAAACTCCGATTTCACTGGAAAAATCGTCTGGTCCCCTTTTTTTAAGGGGTGGATTTATGGTTAAATTACTGTTTAGCGCGGGTATTAACTTAAGACAATTCATCAATCACCATTGAACTGTTCTTTGTATTAAACAAAGATTTCATGGCCAATTTGCTATTTATATTGAATTAAATGGTTCGAAAATGTAGGCGGGAATCGAGAGGTAGCGTGCTTATTTCTTTTAATAAATACTAGTAATAGGCTTTTTTTCCTTCGATTTTAGGATAGCAAAAACAAAATTTTACAAAGAATTTCAAACGGGAGGGCGCACGCCCGGCCATGGATCCGCCTTCGTAGGTGATGTACATGTACTTATGATTCGAAAGGTCCAACCGTATTGCAGCAACAATAGGAGGGGCTAGGTGGGAAATAAGCACACTGCATAAAATATTGCCTTTCTTGAACGGTAGTTTTAGCCCATGTATAATATTATTTATAACATATATTACAGACATCGTAAGTACAATGTCATTGCTCGGTTAATCATGAATCTTGAACGGTAGTTTTAGCCCATGTATAATTTTATTTATAACATATATTACAGACATCGTAAGTAGAATGTCATTGCTCGGTTAATCATGAAGCAATTTTTTCCCATGACTTCTTAGTTACATTTTTATACCCCTCTTTGATTAATTGGTGTTAAACGCCGACTCCTTCTTCAAAGGGAGGGCATATTTTGCTGCTGTCTGTCTGTCGGTCCACCAAGTTTCCGTTCATTTTCTTCGCAGAAGCTGCACATACTCTATACTGAAATGGAATTTGGTATACATATTTATCATAAGAATATCCAGGTCAAGTTCCGTTTAGGATTCAACTGAGAATTGTTTTTACAGAATTATGCCCCTTAGGCCTAGAAAAATCCTAATCATTTGCAGTTTCCGTTCATGTTCTTTCCAGAGGTTGCATATATTAAAATAAAATTTGGTAAACGGATTCATCATAAGAATATCTAGGTCAAGTTCTTTTTGGAAAAATTCGAATTATTTTAGGGGGATACATTAAGTGTTTGATAAGCATCTGTTATAATGATGACGATTTTATGCATGAATGTGCCGATGAGACGAGACATTGTTTGTGCTTGTGTGTGAAATTCTCGTCCAAGTACATACTGTAAGGCCTTGTGATTAGCAAATATCTTAAGAAGGTTTAGTGGATTGTGAAATTAGAGAAATTTCAAACCCTTGCATAAATATTGTTGATTTGTTTTCGTTATTGTTATATTTTCTTTATAAATAAAGCCACTCTTTCAATATTATAGATTTGCCATTGGATAAAATTAAGGTATGGATGGCCTTTAATTAAGCCTGCAGAATTACCTTATCATATTAGGTACCATACGAAGAAACCTTTGCAATAATGTATAACGCGATTGGCTGCATTTCATAAGTTCTATGGTCGATACAATGACCTCGTCAGCAAATACAATGTATCACTGAGTCAAATGCTGACTGACGTTTTCATACTTATTGTTGATCCATTATTTTTACATTGAATTAACGACGAATTTTCCCGTTATTTCCCGATCATAACAAGGAGCACACGGCGGGTGTGACCGGTCGGCAGGGGATGCTCACTCCTCCATGGTACCTCATCCCATCTTTGATGTTTTTGAGGTCCGTGTTTGCTCTGCTCCTGTTTTGCATTGTTTTATGGACTGTTGATCTTGAGTACTGTGCCTATATTTCTTTGTAACGTGAATGAAAACGTAAAATGTAAATATAAGAAATAAAATATCATTTTTTTTACAGTTTCATTGGGATATGACATGAAGTCGGTACGTGATTAAATCTATTATAACGCCCTTTTCTGAATCTCAAGCAAGGCTATACAAAAACAACTATTTCAATAATTATGTCATAAACAACATACAGGGAAAAGCCAGATTTTCAGATAAGGATTTTTTCCAAGAACTGCATATATTTATTTTTTTACACAGAACAGAACAAAATAAACTTAATCCCTGTCATTTGATTTAGATTGTCGTCACTGGTTTTTAATAGGATTAGTCACTAGGTAAGCGATCGTATGTAAACGATGAATTCGGTCAAGAATTAAGAGTTTTTTCTATATATAAACATATACTACAGTACATGTGAAAATGAATATTTTGGGAAGCAAAATATAATTGAAGCAGTCAATATTGCCTATGAAATTCGAATCCCACAATATGGCATGCCTCAGCAATGAATGTGCCAAGACTTCAAGCATTTGTGATGAGTAGTTGCTGAGAAAACTGCTACAAAAAGACTCTGTTATCTATGGTACGGACAGGCGCAGCGGATCAACAGGAATTTCACATCGGATTTGGGCTTAAATAAATCCCACCATATGCCATGCCTCAGCAATGAATGTGATAAAAATTTTAAGCATCTGCGATGAGCATAGGCACTCCCCATCTTAATTGTTAAAAAATATATCTCTACTATACTATAAACAAAACAAGGCAAGAAACTAGCCTCCATGTTAGAATCCGCCCAGGGGCATTTTCTGGCTATTAGCGAGAATTTCTCGCCAAAGTCGGGTCTTTCTCAGTCATCGGGAGTTCTCATTTATTGAAATAAAATCTAATCGGGCTGAATCTTGCAGTATGTTCGCCGCATTCACGCGTTTTCCAACATTTCTCTGCAAATCACCTTTCCTCGGCCGGAAGTTGAGAGTTTCGCCGATTTTAGGCAATTCGATCGTCGATGACTTTCACGGATTATTGGAAAAAAAACAAGATTTCTTGGCGGATGATTTGAATTGCGAATTATGATACAGCTAGTATTTCGCGAAGTTTTTAAAATGTCCTCTGAAAAAAAGAAATACGTGTACACAGTGGTAAGCATTTTTGTGGTTAAATAAAATGTAGCATAAGAGGACATACTGTAATATAAAATTTTACAGTGAATTAAGATCCATATGAAATTTATGAATAGGGATAATTTATGGGTATTTTATAATACTTTCCACACTTAAACGTGTATGTGTGAGTAAATTAAGTATTAAGAATAGCACAGACCTTGTTTGGGGGATCAGGATACTCAGTGCTACGGATTTTACTAAAATGATAAGATCAAAAATAGGGCTAAATTTAAAAAAATAAACCATACTAGACATAATAATGCAATGACATATTTAATATTAATGTTTGTTTGTTTGTTGAACAAAATTATATCAAGTTTGTTTCTTTAATGAAAAATCGATAAAACAGAAGGGAAGCAGCTTGAGTTGGGCACCCCCCCCCCC
>PRKT01000957.1:73343-94917 GCA_003671525.1 Saccostrea glomerata
CCCCCCCCCCCCCCCCGCGCGGGTTCCGACGCCTAAGATAGAAGAACTATGTACAGTTGAAATATTAATTGCTTGACCATATTTATTTTTGGGACTTATGTAAAGGAGGTATTAAGACATTTCAAACAAAAAACAAACAAACCAACACCAGCAAAAAAAAAAATATCTCAAAATATCTTACAGTCAGATGTACTTTGTAAGCATAATTCACAGTACGTCTGTATTGAATTAGTAGAAGTTAGCAATGCTTACTTAAGGATTGAGCACTGATTATTGTATATGTCTAACCAGACTTAGCTCGCCCAGTTAAAATAAGGTTATGCCCTAGCTGTTCTTACTATTTTTTACGGCCAAACTTTGCTCCTCGTTCATTCTGAGTTTTCGTCTACGAAAAACGTCAAATTTCCTACGAAACATCTATGAAAGTCAACGACGATCGAATTGTCTAAAATCGGCGAAACTCTCAACTTCCGGCCGAGGAAAGGTGATTTGCAGAGAAATGTTGGAAAACGCGTGAATGCGGCGAACATACTGCAAGATTCAGCCCGATTAGATTTTATTTCAATAAATGAGAACTCCCGATGACTGAGAAAGACCCGACTTTGGCGAGAAATTCTCGCTAATAGCCAGAAAATGCCCCTAGGCGGATTCTAACATGGAGGCTAGTTTCTTGCCTTGTTTTGTTTATAGTATAGTAGAGATATATTTTTTAACAATTAAGATGGGGAGTGCCTATGGCGATGAGTAGTTGCTTAGAAAACTGCGATTTGGTTTTTTTACGAAAGAGACACAAGGGTTTAACAGTATATTCCCTCTCTTTCGGAGTGGGGGTATAAAATAAAATATATCGATCTGAAATTCATTTAAAAAACTGATTTAAGTAACTTTATAGTACACTGTTTTTTGTGGTTAGGGATGGTAAGGGAGAGGACCAAATAGACTTTGCCTGATATGTAATCCCATCCACTTATTGCAACTAAAATTGGTATAAATATTTGAAATGTTCATAAAATACTTTTTTGCTCTAAATTATTTCCATTTCAGCTTTACAGTGTATTAACATATGTATCAAAAGACTTGAAACAGACGACAATTCTTTGGTTTTCACATCACATTGGCATATTATTTTAAATTGAAAATTTTTCATTTCAGTGTTACAGTGTATTTACATATCAAAAGACTTTAAAGATAGAGTAGGATTATGGAAAATTTTCAAAACATTCTAACAACGATTTCTTACATTTTTCAGAGATGATAAAGGCCAAACCAGAATTATTTACCTGTTGTGTAATTCGGGCATGATTTATAGAGTTGAGATTACCTTGATTGTTTTTATCAAAACAGGTAAAACTAGTGCTAATTGTAACGGGGACCGTTACAGATGTTCCCCAAACGCTCCCCATCTCCCTTTTGGTGCCATATTCCCTGTAAGCTTCATTAAATAAGACAAACTTTAGGCATTAGATACTTTAACAACGTTTACCCAGAAGGGTATCAAGTTCATTCAAATTTTAGCATTGCACGCGTTCGCATGTAAATGCATGTGCGTAATGACCATATCATCTTGTCTACACAATCTATATACTTTAATTTACTTAATATTAAAGTATTTAATCCAAAAGTATTGAAAAATACGCTCATTCAATTGTATTTTTATTTTACTCATTTCATGTGCACGCACGTGCATACATGAGCATGGTGACATACCTTCTTGTAGAAGTCTATTACCTCAATCTATGTTCCAAATCTCAATCTGTTTGGTTGAAAACTAATGGAGTTATAGCTATTTAAAGTTTCAGCCAATCAGATTGCGGCGCGCGTACACGCACGGGTATGGATGTGCATGGTGACCATACCTTCTTGTAGAAGTCTATTATATCTATCTATGTTCCAAATCCCATCCTGTTTGGTTGAAAACCAAGGGAGTTATAGCTATTTAAATTTTCAGCCAATCAGATTGCAGCGCACGTGCAAGCACGTGTTTTCATGAAAATTGTTATATATCATGTTGTAGTATATCCTAATGCATGGCTATGTTCAAAATTTCAAAGAATTTCATCGGAAAACAAGAAAGATATTGAGACTTTAGTTTCAGCCAATCAGAGCGAAGCGCACGTGCATGCGCGTGAGATCTTGCTATTTTGACCATGTCATATTGTCTATGCTACTACTGTGTCCTTATATTATGAGTTTCAAAGCATTTCATAAAAAAGTTAAAAATTTACGCCTATTTCAATTAAATCGGTCATTTCACGTGTTGCTCGTGCGCGCTCTTGCAAGGACGTGCACACAAAATGGCATGTTGACAATGTCATTTTATCTAAATTTATAATATGTCTATATATTCTAAATATCAAAGCATTACATCGAAAAATGTAAAAGTTACGGCAATTTCAAGTATATTGGTCATTTCACGTGTTGCACGTGCACGCTCTTGCAAGCACGTGCGTGCAAAATGACCTTTGTTCCGCAAATCTACATAACATGCCTACTTACCCTAAAAAGGTTTCCCCTTAATCGGATGTGTACTTTACAAGATCATTCACGGACAAAATTTTCCCGAGAAGAAAAATAATAATAATAATAAGAAACAGAGTAAAAACAATATGTTCCCCAACTTCGTTTGGGGAACATAATTAAAGACCTTGGGGATTTTCTTCTGCTAAGGAAAGATATGTGCATAAACACAAATTCTAGTCTTCGAACACTGTCGGGCTGAACGACTGTTCTTGATAAGGGGAAACAAAGATATACATGTAGCGCTCCTGGACTGTTGGACAGTCTAGGAATAAAAGTTGTGTTTGGACTTCAACTGGGAATAAACATTATAACAGATATCCAATACCATCCTCTTATTACATTTCAAAACCCCTGAGACCAGATATAAAAATGCTCATCAGAAATTTGCATTTAGTTTTTCTGCTAAATATACACGGATGTAAAAAAAATTCTTGGAATTATCGTAACTAGTATTTAAAAGGGAGATAAGACATTCTCTTTTACCTCAAACCATAGAATTTAAGACTAATGTTTATGCGACAATTTTGTGGAACTTTAACAGATTCTGAACCTGTCGTTAAAATTAATACAATGGTAAGAAGTTATAGATAATTTTTTTCAAATACTCTAAAATGCACTTTTCTGATAGAAGTTGGTTTTTTTGTCAGCGTGATTAACTTTTCATATTTTCATTGTCTTTTTAAAATTAACGGGCCAATGCAATTTTCACCAAACTTGGCACATTGTATCCTAGTATAAATGGGATTCAGATTTGTTGAAAAGAAGGTCTGCGATCCCCAATTGGAAATAATTTAGAAACAGGATAAAAAGAACCTTGTCATTTCATTAAGAAATGTCAGTAACGTAGATCCGCTAACCGGAACCACCATCGCATGGACATCACACTATACATAGTGTATTAAGGAGGAGTAAGTAAGAACTCTGATTCGGATTTTATTTGCCAAATTTATAAAAATATAAGTACGTATAGATATAGGAAAGTCTTCTCAATACTACCAAAGCCATGACCAGTCATATTTTCGTACATGTATGAAACATACATGTATGGTGAAAACGAACAGTATTCAAGATCAAGAGTCCATAAAACAGTACAAAATAGCAGAGCAAACACGGACCTCCAAAACATCAATATCAGAGGGAGGACCAGGTGCCATGGATGAGTGAGCATCCGACCGGTCACACTCGCGCAGTTTGTGAAGCATCCTCATGTAGTATAAATTCAAAATTGTACAAATTATGTCCTTTGAGGCCAAAATATTGGACTTAAATATGTTCAAGTCATAGTCAGACACTCAGATCAATGGGCGATTGCAAGTTGCGCAACAGTGATAAGTTTTGCTATTATGTTCTTACCCAAAATAAACAACTTTGTGACTCCTGTCTTAAACAAACGTTTTAGAGGTTTCCTTTTCAGATTTCCTGAAACAGTTCTTTATAAAGATCTTATTACCAAAACACATAGCAATCCAGCAGTCCTAGCTATAATATGACAATTTTCTATTATGGAAATATTAACATTTATGTCTTAACTTAAAGTAAACGCTTCATTTGATCGTTTTGACGGTTAACGCGGTTAAGAGTTGGAAGGAAGTATGTACAAAGCCTAATTGTCTTTCCCACTTGCTTCCATCTTATATTCTGAATTATCATAAAAATTAACACCATTTTTAACAGATTGGACAAATGATACTTAAACAAAATAACCCCCTACACACAAATTTCAATATAACCAAGAGGGAGTATATAATTTTGGGGGTCTCTTTGACACCGTGCAATAGACTATAAACGAATCTTATCAAATGATGGATGATCAAACCAGAACTACAATTTCATGTCGATAGGCTCGCTGTATGTGATGTCTTCATCTTCTGCTCCATTTTGAAATACACATTTTAAAAATAGTTTGTGCAGCCTTGTGAATTTGATTATGGCGTAGAACAATGATAGTGGTACAATCAGACTTACAAGTCCAATAACTAGAAAAGATAGAACATTCGACTTTCGTTCGATCTTTTGTTTCCAAGTACCTCCTTTAATTTCCTCGGTTACTTTTTCATCCTGAGTGTAAAGTACAGTACTAATACCCAAATCCGGTAACCGTGATGTTGAGAACGCTTCCGTTGATAAAATGCACCCATATCTGCTGTCACAAGTGCTATTCTTGCATGTACATTTCCCCTGACATTTTCTGCCATATGAAGGAAACCGACATTCTATTGTGCAATTGGTTCCGGTAAATCCTTGTGGGCACTCTTTCAAATAGAAAATATATAAAAATAATTTTTTTTTATTAGGCCTACATGTATATGCAGTTACATTTTATCTGAAAACTGTAAAAGTGTCCTAAACGTGAAAGGAGATTTTTTTTTTACCTATACAGGATGATAAAGACGAATTCCATCGATATCCAAAGCAACATGTCAGCATGTTATTGCCTCTAGAAGTAAAAGAAATTAGACATTGTAATTTAAAACTAAATACTTATTTTAAATAGAAATATTAAAAATAGATATATAGAATGTAATTGTGTTGCTTACGTTTTGCATCTGTTGTCACAAGAAGCTATTAAAACTATGTTTAATGATATTCCAGTTATAATGATCTGTCCTGCAAGCATTTTCTACCAGTTAAAATCATGGAAGTGAAATGAATTCAATTCTGAATGAAACTGATTTTTATGCTTATTTTCTCTGATCCTATAAACATCGTTTCCTATGAGAATTTCTTGAGTTTCCGTTTTAATATTTAAAAAGGAAGAAAAGCTTAGAAGCAAATTAATGGAATCGTTTTAGTGCAAATAATAATACGTACATGTACTACTTACATATCAATGTTTTTTTCTGCTACAAGATACATAATTTTTAAAGAACATATATCTGTTATATAATGTACATTTCCTCAGCAAGATGACTACAATTTTGTTGGTTGTGTTCTAAGTTAATTATTATAACAGATAATCTAAATAATACGTCTGAAAAAATAGGACCCCTCCATACTTATTTCACAAATACCTTGTTATTCAGTGCTTTTATTCTACTTGTAGATGGTTATAGAGAAATAGAAAATATTCAATGTTTTGTATAGTTGAATTGGAATAAATTCCATTAATTAATATTTACAATAGAATATTTTAACAGTTGAATATAAATTAATTTAGCACATCTTTGAGAAATTGATTTGATTTTTCTTTTCAATTATGTAATATTTTTTTTTCATTTAGATAAAATCTGGACCTACTTTGTACAGAATGGTACCTAATACTCTATTATATTTGATCTTTGAAAACGTGTACTTACGTTAAAAAAATACTTATTCATGAAAAAGTATTTTTTATTTATCACCTGTTCAGTCAGATTCGGCAACTCTGAAAAATATTTTTTCAGATTCCAAAATATATTGGTATTCTTCTCATAATTCATGTAGTGAGAACAAGTCGTGCGTGTTCTTTTGAGGAATTTCGGTATGTCAAAGAATGTCCAATCACTGATGAGCAAAGAATACAGGCTTCCAAGGCGATGTTATGTTCCATGACAACGATTAACGGATCTCCGAATCCATATCACTGTGTCTTAGATCCGTCTGTATCAAAATTAATAGAAGTGTGTGCCGAACCTGTCCAAATAATAGGTACATGTACATTTTAAAAGAAACAGTGCTGTTTTATAAGTTAAGACCATGTTTATATACATATGTCTATGCGATAAGATAACTAAAAATTTTATAAAATGATTTT
The DNA here is from genome assembly GCA_003671525.1 of Saccostrea glomerata. Lineage (NCBI taxonomy): Eukaryota > Metazoa > Mollusca > Bivalvia > Ostreida > Ostreidae > Saccostrea > Saccostrea glomerata. Next base: position 79,597 of record PRKT01000957.1, read on the forward strand.
TATCAATTACAGGTCAATTTTGTGCAGAGTATAATCAATTCGGTAAAAGGATACAATCCAATATCAGGGCATCATGTTCTGGTCATAACAACTCCTGTCCTCAAGTGTATTTGTCCACTGACGCACATAAATGTAACTATGTATAATGCTGTAATTTTTAAATGCACGAAACTAATTTGGTATATATCATTTATATAAGCCCTCATGATCACGCATTTCTATTTTTTCACAGTCAAAAATATATTTCCTTTAAAACGAATATTTTATAGGCCGCGGAAAGGAAATCAATATCCAAGAAAACGATCAATTATAATTAATAAATGACAATCAATACATAATACAGAACTTTTTGCAAAAGAAATACACGTTTAAAAGAAACCAATGATCATGTACGTAAATAAAAAATAAAACATCATAACCGTTCATTTTGCATTTATCAATGTTTGGTACCTATTTTTAATACATTTATTGTCATTTGTTTTTAAAAAGTCATGGAAATTATAATATTTATGTTTTCTTGGGGTATTTTTGCCCTTCCTGCTGCCAATGTACTTTAACACTTTTTCCAGATACAGACTGTTATGCACTGGTCTCGAAGAATTTGTCAGCCACGGAAGATTTAACAACATCGGATAAACCATATATGCGCATTTCTAACGAACGAATACAACTGTCGGTTACATACAAATTCATTATTACGTAAGTTACATTTGGTTGCCTTCATTTTTTAAACAGTTTTTTGGGGTGAACTCTTCATATATTAAGATTTACATGCATTCAAATGTTTTGCAATAGAAAATATAATTGTATGATTATTTTTTAATTAAAGCTTAATATATAGTGGTATGAATAAAAAAAATGGTAAGAAGAAATATGTTTTCATAATTGATTGTACATTGTTAAACGTCCCTCTCGAGAATTTTTCACTCATATGGCCGGTGGAGAGCTGCAAATTTTGTCCTATACTCGGCACTCAGGGCCGTTGAGCAGGGAGGGATCTTTTTCGTGCTGCACTTATAACGACACGGTACCTCGGTTTATACGGTCTCATCCGAAGGACCGGTCTCAACGAACCACAGTTGGATTCGAACCCGCGACGCAAGGATCAACTCCTTTCTTCTCGAACTCTAGAGCAGACGCTCTAACCACTGCGCCACGCGAGCGACGGTTTCATAACTATGGTTTGGAATTGATATACTCCTTAGAGAAAAATAATTCGTTGGTTACTTTGTCACGAATAGGAAATTCGCTTGCACTAAAAATATCCACAAAGAATAAAACAAGAGGCCAACGGGCCTAATAGGTCACCTGAGTATCATGTTACAACTTTCTAACAATTAAATTTGGTTCATAATTTTTAAACCAAAGGCCATGAAATTCACAATTTTGAAAGACTCGCCATTGCTAACCATTATTATACACTCAGCATACTTACTCTAGTTACTTAATACCCAGAGGTAGATCAGGGTAACAAAGAGAAAATACACTTCCACTTGATAACCAGTTGTGCACCCCACCCCACAGAAACCAAAGACCCTTAGGCCACGGATTTCAAAGTTTGTTTCTTTATAAATGGTTGATTAATACTAAAGAGCAGATTTCAAAGCATTAATTTATTTTCAGACTATGTAACACCCCCTCCCCCGATACCACTGACCCAGGGCGCTTAAAATTAACCGTTTTGCTAGATGCACCTTTCTCCATCATAAATATATGTACTTAGATCATTGGCTTAATACTAAGGAGCAAAGGAAAAGATTTTCAAAGAATTAATGTCTTTTCACAGCCCCCTCCCCCTTTTACACCAATTGCAAAACCCCTGACACACAGACCATGAAATTCACAATTTTGGTTGAGGCACTCTTGCTCATTATAACTTTATACTAAGTTAGTTTATTTAATACCCAGGAGCAGAGAGAATTTTTTTCAAAGAATTAATGTATTTTTGGAGTCCTACCCTTACTCTAGAACCCCTGACCCTGGGGCCATAAAATTCACAATTTAATAAGAGGCACTCTTGCTCAAAATAACTATGTACTTACAAGTAGTAGTTTATTTTATACCAAGGAACAGAGAAGAAGATTTTCAAAGAATTAATGTCTTTTCAATATATAATCAAAAGAGCCCCGCCCTAACACCAGAACCCCTGACCCTGGGGCCATAAAAATCACAATTTGGGAAGAGGCTCTCTTGCTCATCATAACCATGTACTTACTTAGTTTATTTAATACCCAGGAGCAGAGAAGATTTTCAAATGTATTAATGTATTTTCACTTTAATAATCGATAGAGCCCCGCCCTATTACCAGAAACCCTGAACTCGGTGCCATTAAACGCACAATTTTGGAAGAGACACTCATGCTCATCATAACTATGTACTTAATTAGTTAAATACCAAGGAGCAGAGAAGAAAAATTTTCAAAGAATTAATGTATTTTCACTCTATAATCAATAGAGCCCCACCCAACACCAGAACCCCTAACCCTGGTGCCATAAAATTCACAATTTAGTAAGAGGCATTCTTCCTCATCATAACTATGTACATAGTTTGTTTATTCAACACTCATGAATAGAGAAGAAGATTTTTAAAGAAATAATGCATTTTCACTCTAATACAATAGAGCTGCGCCTTAGCACTAAACCCCTGACCCTTGGGCCACGAATTTCTAATTTTGGCAGAGACTGCTTGATGTCCAGGAATAAAGAAGAAGACTTTAAAGATTGCATTAATTTTAGAATTTTTGGTCCCACCCCTCAGGCCCCAGGGGGACAGGGACCATGAAATTCACAATTTTTGTTCCCTTTACCCACAGATGCTTTTTGGTAAATTTGGTTGAAATTAGTTTAGTTGTTGCAGAGAAGAAGCTGAAAATGTTAAACTGGTGTTAACGCAAGACGAAAACAGATAGCAATATGTCACGACCTAAAAATTAATCCCATCATATGGCATGCCTCAGAGTCAAGAATGAATGTTATGCATGAAACGGTCAGACGCGCGAACGGACAAACACACAAGGGTTCAACAGTATACCCCCTCTACTCCGGTCTAATAATGCCGTATTTAATTTCGTTGTTTTTAAAGTAAAAGTCATATAGAAATTTCCTTAATTGGGATTTAAATTTGTTGATAATTGTTAACAACGAAATAAAGGAAATCTAATCCCCTACGAATATTTTTGCTTTTAAATTAACAGTATTTAGAAATCCGTTACCGCACAACAAATTTTAGTGTTCAGCGGGACTTACGCCAAAGGCGCTAAAATCAGTAGATTACCTGCGTTAACTCTGTATATAAATGCTTTGAAATTTTTTTTTCAGGATTGCAGTTTGTTTTACAACATTTAGTGCTGCTGTTTGTGTTTGTATTATGTTGAAAGGACAGAGCACAAAAAAGAATTGAAATTGTATGATATCCAAAAAAATCTTTATACTTCAAAATTACATATTCTTTAAATTTTTCCTTACTATTATCCCCTCTTGAAATAATTGCGGAGGGGATATATCAACGTTACCGTGCGTATGTGTTAGTGTATCCGTCAGCTTGTGGGTAAAATTTAAAGAGAACCTTTGCAATTAACAGTCTCCACATACTTTTGTGCCGTAGTAAAAAGACGACTCCAATTAATTCTCATGTTCATCGGTGAAATAGTTCTTTAAATTTCGCGTTTTTATCACCTTCAAACACTGTTTTACATGTACAGGGTGTTTCACAATATATGTCACACATCTAAAGACAGATAGATAAATGACAACAAAAGCTACATATACATTTTATATATCGTTTTAATCAGCATATATTCAAATTTATTTTTTTGAGTCAGAAGTATCCAAAATTCTCCACTTCAGTTACTATGGCAACAAATCCTAAACTGTTATTATCCAAGTGTTTTCCCAACATTGTCCTAAATAACTTAAGAGACTAATGCTTATAAATTTCTGATCACTGTTTTGTAATTTTCAAAGATTTTTGAGACTTTTCTTGTTTTATATCTTAGAACCAAAGTGGATATCTTTTTTTATTTAAAGTTGCATTTAAATAAATGTGTCGTTTCAGAAATACGTGTTTGTGTTAATTGGTTTCCACTACTTTCGCTCTTCCTTTCAGTCAATCTTGCAAACTTTATCCATGCAGGCTCTGAATATCATTTGAAATCTTGTATGCAGACACAGATTACTCAAATTTTAGATTTCGAAATACACTTACTGGCATTGTTACAAACCATTTCCCTAAACTCAGACCTGACTTTCATGAGGTATTCTCAATGATTAATTTTCCTCTGATATTATTCTCACCTCTTCTTGATATTTTTGGGGTGGGTAGGGGGTGGTGAAGAGGAGGCAGGGTTTAACTTCTTTCATCTTTACATTATAATTTTATTTAAATCCTGTAAATATTCTTAATATAAGAAAAATAGACCTTAATTTATGGTCCAGCTATTTTTATCATCACCCCTTGTAAAATATTTAAGATATCGTAAACGGTTCTTATAATAAAAGTTTACAACAAATTTTTGCTGCAAGTTTTACTCAATTTTGAGAACAGCTGAAATTATGACATCACTGATTATATCATCAGTTACTTCATGGTTTAATATAATTTTACCGAGACTTTGCAATATAATAATTTTAGATCAATATGCTTAACAAAAGTGTTTAGGTATTTTTGGCATTATGCTCGATATTCAGATTATGGCCATTTAGATGTGTGACATATATTGTGAAACACCCTGTATGTATTGTATAAGTTGACAATACTAACTTCCGCAAATGCCTAGGTCACATTTAAGCCGATGGTCGGGCGACCAAATTTTTCTGGTATTGTCGGCTGAAAGAACTTGATCGGCCGACATGGGCATCGGGCGACACGGAACAGCCAAATAATTCCTAGGAACACCGAGGAGTTAGATAAATAACACAAAAAACCTTTTTCTCCAGAAATCAGAAATATTTCTCAAAGCTCTATATTCAAGTAAGTAACCTGAGTAATGTTTGAAAGATAAAGTGAGAGAATATTTTAAGACTGACACAATGTTAAAAATGTGCGCAAAATTTTGTACAGAAAAAGGCGCATATCAAAGCAGCAAAGAAAACTAAACATTTCTTTATATTTTACGGATTTATTATTTATCTCATTTCCATTCAAAAAATATATATCAATCCATGCATCAAAATTTTGTCTGTGTTATGTACATGTATCCTTCATAGGTTAAATATTTTTTAAGTCGGTCGATCTTCAACCGATCATCGAGTTCTGAGCTACATGTAGTTTTTTTATGTTAACCGTCGGCCGAAATTGGAAACCCTCATTGTCGAACGACGGACGATCGACATTAAAAACTGGCCGCCGATAGTCGGACGATGATCTAAGGTTGGTCGATAAATCGGCCATTGACGCAGAAAAGAATATAACTTGGACCGATGGACACAAAATTGGTCGGCCAACAAAAAAAGAAGTAAAAATCGAGCAAGACAACGGCCAATGAACTGTCGACTGTCATCCGAAGAGTCTTATTTTTGCTTTAAAAACTGTCGGCCATCGATCGTGTTTGGAAATGTGACTAAGGTTTTACTGTATTGTAGGACTCTCTTCTAGAGCGCGACCAGCATTTAAACTTTTATGGTTGTTCTCAGGGAATATATGATTGTCAATGGCATAGAAATATTCATGTTGCCCTCAACTTCAAGCTATAACTGCTATTGATGATCGATGTTTATGTTATGTTGATTTTTGTACTGTAAAAAGCTATTACATGTATATTGTCAGGATACTCCCTTTGCTTCCTTTTCTCTTCATGTGATAAATAAAATAAACTTAACTGTTTCTACCTGTTATTTAACAACACGCAGAACATTTTTCACCTTAGTCATTCACGAAAATTTTTGATACTCAACCATGATCTTTATATTTGAATAGAACACACGCAGAACTTATCGTACATGTAGGTCATTTTAAACTTTTGGGGGTAAAAAGGCATTTACATATGAATTTAAATCAGTATATATTTTAAATGAATTATCTCACATGCATTTTACACCACGGTCCATGCATTTTTTGACCGGTACATAGTGAATTTCAGATACCGTAACTCTAGAACCCGCTAATTTAATACAAAGTATACAAATTTTGAACATATTCAAACAATACTTCTTTTTTCTTTGATTCGTCAGAGACAGATTACAAATATTTATAATGCAAGAATATCTTTGTTGTCAAATAACATGTCACTGATGACTGGAAGTTTCGGTTTCATATTAAAACTTTTATTGTCTCTTTATCTGCTTTAGATTGTCCGCGTTCACCGAATTTTGGAATATTCACCACTTGTACTAGGCTTGCGCGTCATAAGGTCAATCTGAGGTCAGGGGTAAAACAACCACGCTGCATTGTAAACATTGCTAGACAGAGAGTATGTGAATCCCTGGAATTAGACTTGATTAGATAATTTACATGTAGGCATATTATTTTATTTAGATAAATTGATTATTTCACTACTTCACTCTTCAACATCAATCATAGCCTAGCACCGAATTATCTAAATGAGAAATTTAATAGGAATAATAATGGTACTAGGGGAGCATCTAATTTTAATTATCATGTACCCAGGGTTGGAGCATACAATGATTATCAAGCCATTTTAAACTGGAATTCTCTTCCATTGGATGTACAAAAAATAGCCAACAGAGCTAGTTTTAAATCTGCTGTCAAGTTGCATCTTACACAAGAAGCTCGAAGGAGGGAAGAGAGTATTTATATATAATATTTTATAAGGTTATGAAACTTTTAAAAATAATTTGTATTAACCTGAAAATGTGAATAAATAGATATATGTCAAATTATTTTATTCAGGCTAGGAAAATTATGTTATCCTCAATTTTATTTTTTATCTTGTCTATGCTGTCTTAGCCATATACATGTATAATCAAATTGTACCATCTTAGGACCCCGTTGGAAATAAGCATGTTATATTGCTTCATGGGTTATCCTAGGCAAAGATTGATTGAAAATATGTTAATTTGTGTTGCATGTGATAAGATCTGGTTCTGAGATCAGTATAAACCTGTAATAATGATAACTGTGATAATACCTGGAGTGATATTGTTTTATTGTGATAGCTGCATGTACGTGCTAGAACTTTTAAGCGATCCCTAATTGATTTATGTATATAATTTGTATTATGATTTGTAATGATGTTGACTCTTTGCCTGAATAAACATAATAATAATAATAATAACGTTTTGTCAGTTCTTTAATTTAACTGTTTTGACATCACACTGCTGCAGCTGTTAATTTGCTCAAAGCACTGAATGTAATCTAAACTAGAGGTACTGTGAGCGATGAGCTCACTAAATGATACCCCCGCCTCCATATAGTTATAATTGCAAAGTCGATGTTTTGCTGTGGCCAGGAAACCAAAAATATGTGTCAGATCAAAAAGTAAAATAAGAGGTGCACAATGGCATTATGTAATGAAGATTCTGTGAAAGTTTCATCAAATTTCATTCAGTGGTATGAGAGGAGTTGCGGATAAGAGATGGGTACCCCAAAGCGTAACAGACGGACAGACGGAAGGACCGACGTACAGACGGACGGAATTAACGATTACTATATACCCTCCCGCTTTTCAAGTGGGGGGTATAATCAATGGTTTGAATTGAAACAGCAGAGGAAAGTACAGTATGCTTACATTGGTCTAACTGTGTGCTGTAAAAAAAATTATCAGCATGTACAGTCGGTACTTTTAATTACCAATGCTTTAATTGTAGCATATGAAGAACAGCATGCTGTATCATGTTGTTGTTTTTTTTATTGGAGAGATCTTTAGTTCATAATAACACTTACATGTACAGATGTAGAATGTTTATAGTACATAAATATATGCATTTATAAGCTGTGACCACTTCTAAGGGATTTAATACAGTAGGCCCCTGTGCATTATGTTATCAATTTCTTAAGTGTACAGTTTTTCATTACGTCACATTCTATGATGACAGCTGCACTCAAGGTAAATAGTACACGCCTCCTAGCCGGAAGCTTTACGACTGGAACCCTAATCCCTGATCGGTTGCTCTTGTAGCAGACTATTTCCATGTCAACGTTGATAATATGAGTTGACCAGTAACACAGCGGGGCGTGAATTATTTTCACATGATGCATCTGTCGAAAAAAAAAATTGTGACGTAATGCAAAACTGCACACTTAACTGAAATTAATAATAAACGTTGGCTATGTTTATGATCAATAGAGGGAGATGGGGATTCCAACTTTCTGTGCAAGTGTAATTGTGGATGTAACAACGAATCAGATGTAGAAAACCTCAAAAGTTTTATAGTGAAACTCTTATACCTCACATTGTTTTAGAGCTAGTGTAAAAATAAATTTTTGGACATGTAACGATGTTGACCGTTGACAAAAGATTAAAGTCAGACATCGACTAAATGTTTCTGAAAAATCAATTGTTTAGGGGGTTAAAGCTGTTATTTTTCTTCTGAAGTTTTGAAATATGAAAATCTCCCCAAATTTTATTTTTAAGATTTAATACAAAAGGTGTTAAATAAAATGGATTGAATGGATTCACTACAGGAAATATGAAAAAGTTATGGACTTTATCATGACCATATTACAAAAGTTGTCATGGTTCTACAGAACATCAAAGAACATGATAAAGTCCATAATATTTTCAAATCTTATTGTGAATCATTCAATCCAATTTTATACAAAAAATATCACATGGAAAGAATCAGAGTCAGATTTAAAGCAAGTTTCAAATAATATAAATAAAAATGTAATTCATTCGTTTTCATAAATTTAAATATTAATTAAATCAATATACTGTTAAAGTCAAAGTTCTCTGTGAAATAAATTGTCACATTTCAAATGGGAAAAAAAAATACCGGTAGACAACCTTCAACATAATAATTATCCATTCAATATACATGTGATGTAATACTTGTAGTAATATTTATAAAACAGAAACAGGTAATAGTATTTTTAACATAATTAGCACTTGATGATGTGTATGTCATTGTGTATTTGCGTAACTTTTCAACTCCAATATTTTTTTTTGTTCAAGACAATACATGTGTATAACTATTGATCTTTTTTGTTATTCATATTAAAGTGTTTAATCAGTCTGATTGCCAAAATAAATATATTAGTTTACCTGTTCTTTCTGGAAAACAAGATGAGGTTGCTGTTACTGGTTTATAAGATCTTGTATATTTATTAGGAGGCCTTCCATTAAGTGTTCCCTATATGAATAAAAATTAAATATCAAACAATCTACTCTTAGATCTATATATTAACCTACTATAATATATACAATGTAGATCTAAGTAGATTGTATGATATTTAAATATTACATTAATCTACTTTAAATAATACATTAAAAAAACACATGCTACAGCCAGTACAGGTTCAGTAACACTGATCATTCATTTATTCAATTTAATTAATTTTAACTGCAAAACGGGCACCACCTTTAAGCACAGTGCCTGTTACAGTTATATCCCCCACCCCCCCCCCCCCCCCCAATAAATTGATTTTCATTTTAGCATACAGTGTGCAGTCTGGGAGGTCTCATGTAATTTAAATCTATTAGTCAACATTTTTAAAATCTAAATCTACAATTTTATTTCAAAACAAAATGAAAAAGGAATAAGGAATCACTGTCTAGTTAGTATATTGTGTCATTGTACTAAGTACATCTATGCCAGGCCAGTGACATCAACGCTAGTGGGAAACGTGGGATAATTTATGCATAACGGGTTTCCCACTACTATAGTAACGTTGATGTCATAGAATAACGGTACAATACAAACTAGACAGCGATTCCTTAAATGTAGTACGTGAAACAGTAACTGTTGTAAACATGCATAAAACACATATGTATTTAAAATCTTGGTGATTTTTTATTTTTACGTATTGTTGCACTCTTAACTTGTTGGAAAATATTGTTGGGACTTTGTTCTCGTTCCCCGTTTTTCTAGCTGGATTTTGGATCTGGGCATTGTTAAGCTTAGCTGCAGATCCACTGGCGGATTTAAGGGGGGGGGGGGGNNNNGCATGGGGGGCGCACGCCCCCCTAAAATGTTCAAAGTATGATGTGACTAATATTCAGTATGCCATATTTTGGTACAAAACTAACCAAACCACTGTTATTCAGCCTGGGTTTACTCTTAAAATACACAAAAATCCAGGAGCTTCCGGGGACTGGGCCCCCACCATTCAAAGTATGATATGACTAGTATTAAACACGTCGTACTTTGGTACATTACTAACCAATACCACTATTAGTAAGAATTAAGTAAGTAAATCATTTTTTATTGTGGTGTAACAAAAATAATTGAAAAATATGCACTATTAATTATTGTGCCTGGTTTTACTCTAAAATACACAAAAACCCAGGAACTTCCGGGGACTTTTGTGCGCAATAAATATACAGTTTTTCAATGGGTGGCACTGTAGCTCTCCATATATATTTTTTCGGAGAGCTACAGATCTGCAGCTATGTTAAGCTAGGCCTCAGGCTCAATCTTACATAGCTTTTGACAAGATGTTTTCGTGGTCAAAAATTATTTTCGTGTAACGTACGGTTGTAATCATCATCGAGCCCATAGAGTTACATGCACATTTTTAAATTTCCGGAGGATCCAGAGTTTTTTCAGAACATGAATTAGTGTTTCATAGTGGCAAAAGAACTAAATGGATACCGAGTCTCTAATGACGCTTCGCCATGTTTTACCCCTGACCTCGCTTGACCCCAACATCCGCCGCAATGCATTATCGGATTGTACAAGTCGAGAATACCTATTTATATTGTGGATAATAACAGTAGAGAATTGGATATATACATGTACATGAAATATGGTATTTATATCGAATGAAATTAATCACTGATTTTAATAGCATCACGCTTTTCTTTATGCTAGTTAAATTGACATAACTTTATTTTTTAAATTTCTTTGAAAATCTTTTTCTGATCATGTATTTATATTTTATCCATCTCCTCACCCTTTATAGTGGTATCTTTAGATCAATAAACTCGCTTATTTTAAATTTATGTTAGATATCTAGGCAGAAAATTCAAATCTAGCGAGTCTACTGATATAAGGGTCGCGGTTAAAGTAGGTCTATACTCGCACTACGTCATTTACGAATAGTAAAACCGAAACCGCGCTTCCTTTATCCGAGATGAGATTTTTTAACTACTATTGGTTTGACTTTTACTTAGCGTTTTAAATATCCGGTAACGATTTTGCTCGAAGTCGGTTGCGTCAACAAACACATATTCTACAGTTTAAGGATAAATTAAATTAAATTGAAAAGAGAAGGCTGGGAACAACTTTCGGTTGACAGAAATAATTAGGTAATAAAACGATATTTCTGTGAATGATGCATGTTTTATATGCCGCGCCAAAAACACGGACCATATACATGCTACATCAGAACATGTATCAAACTATCGAGGCGACTATTGTCGGCGGCCAAGTTGAAGCTAATACTGACACTCCGGAAGAAAAGTAATGACTACGATTTGACTTAGACAATTAATGGATTTTACGAATGAAACATTACAAAATTTACTTTGAATAATAATTATTGCATAAAACGCATACCCCCTCCCCCAACCTGCTTATACCCACGAATCCCAATGCAAACTTATCTTTTGAATAAGTATTTGACAAAAGTTGATTCACTTGCAGCACACTTCGTTACTTTCTGTAGCAAAATCATCCAGTTTCTGAGAATCAATGAAATACTTTCATTTTCATTGTCTCCAATATTTTAAGACAAGCGTGTTTTATTATTTATTTTTTTTTTTTTTGAGTAAAATAAGATAAATTTTAGTGACATTTGGTTTTGGGTGTGTATAATTATTGTTTTAAATTATGTACAACCTTTTTAATACAAGTATGCACTCAAACATAAACAGTATTACAGAAATATGTTGCAATATATTACTTCTGGAAGAAAGAAAATAGGGGGGTCCCTTTAGTGTAGAGCTCATACCACGAAAAGTAATGTGTCAACATATAATTTTTTTAAGCTTCTTATTTTTCTTAAATATAATTTAGTAAAAATAATGCAAATTTACGAAGTTTGAGTCCATAATTTTTTTTTAATGACCGAGATTGTCCTGTGAAGCATATTTTTTTCACATTAAATTTTGATACAATAGCCTAACAAAGTGCATCTATTTATAATAATTCATGCAAAACAATGAAATTATATTGTTTGCTAACATGTTTCTACTCTATTTTGGGTATTGATGTTGAATATTTAGACTTAAATTAATTTATATACAACAAAATCTAGGATAGGTAAAATTTCAGTATTTTACATTTCGGGGTATATACTCCGATAGGCTATAGCGGAAAAGTGAACATGTTGACATATACTTTTTCTTGTGTCTATCCATTGCTGGGATGTATGTCTATCTTATAAAAGCAGATTTTCAAAGATTGAGCCCATTTAGTGCCGAGTATAGAACTACCTTAAGATAAAGTATATATTTGTCTACAATAATAAAGTAAAATGTAGTTAATCGACAAATGTTGGAACGTGTGACGTCACAAGGAGACTTCAAAATGTTTGTTTTCCCAACAAGTCGTCAAGAATTTTTCACTTGTATGGACTACGCAGACATCACCATTAGCCGCTTCAGAGCTGCAAAATTTGTCTAATGATCGGCACTAAAGGCCATTGACCAGTGAGGGCATGTTTTGTGCTAAGACCTACTGCGGCACTTGGATCTAAGTTTATACGGCCTCATCCGATCGAATGATCGGTCTCCACGTACCAGTTGGATTCGAACACGCAATGACGTAAGGATCAACTCCTTTCTCCGCGACTCTAGAGCAGAAGCTGTAACCACTGAGCCATGCATACGTAAGGAATAACTCTTATTTTTCGATTTCATGAAGTGATCATCGATTAGCTTGCGTGATAATTTGCAAAAACGCCGAAGGTCTTTTATGCATAAAAATTATCACGCAAGCCAATCGGTTTACCATCGTCATTAAATCGAAAAATAAGACAGTTATTGCAGCCCGGAGGACCGGGCTGCTCTATACATATAAGTTTAAGTGTTGGTGTATGGGGATTGGGGTGGGAGTAGTTATTTAGAATTAAAGGTTTTCTAAACATTGAAAAGATTGTTAATCAGGATGTTCTTTCCTTTTATAAATTACGAGATACATAATATATTTACTTCCATAAAGTGAATCTGTAAAAATTTATATGTTTTTCACATTTAATATATAAAGTTGCTTATCATTTACTATCGAAAAACGACAGGTCCCTTTTTTTAGAACATCAAATTTTACTTCTCGGATAAAAACGTACTCTGCACAGTTCATGTTTTATATTCTAAAATTTAAAACTAATACATTTTTTAAATATAGGTGATGCGTGTGTCTAACTTCAATTTATATTTTATGCAGCCAAACTTCACTTGATCACGTTTAAAATTGTATCGTTTTTGATTGATTTTTATCCGACTACAAGTTTTCAAAATATTCGCGACTATCGTCTCCATCAATAAGACGCATGCCTTTTCACACATATCGAAGCGGTTTGATGAGCAAGACCCATTTTCATTTGTTTACTTTATATATTTCCCGGGCGACAGTTGATGGTTACATCAATGTTTTCTTGTTCTTTATATTTACATGCTTTGATTCCGCCAATCCACGTGCTCCATGCCCTTCTTCTGTTTTGCTATTTGTTCCGCCCTACACGTTCTTTTTTTTTTTACCGCGCAAAAACATTGATGCAGAAATAAAGTACATTTACAACTTGTAAATTTTATCTCGGACAAAGACATTGGAAATATAAATGTATGCTTATAAATGAACAAAATATCTTGCGACATGAATATCATATATATGATAAACATGCATCGCCCGTTTTAACTCCTTTCTGTATTTTCTAAAGTTTATAAAGCATTAAATTTTGATACGTTTATATATCTTTCAGATACACACAGTAATGCATTTTATTTTAGTGCCACACTATCATATGCATCAACTCCAGAAAAAAAAATTAACAATACTTGATAAACTATTGAGATAAACTGTGAGCTTTACACACAATGAAGACAATTCTCTGTCCGTCTCATACAAAGATTTTTTTGCGAAACCTTAAATATTATCGACTTTATAAATGTAATATTTATATTAATTCTTTCAATTTATGACAGATTTTATGCAAAATTAAAGATAAACAAGCATTTAATGGTTTGGGTTAAATGATATATTTAAAGGAAACGTGCATGCAATTGACAAACAATTTGAAAAGACAAACGAAATGTCAATTTTGCTACAAAGATTTCATCTTCATTATTGTTTTGAATTTTACAATATTAATAATAATATTTGCTTTAGAAGGCCACATATTCTGTGAAAACAATATTTTATTGGATGCAGGCATGTAGCAGTCGGGTGAAAGGGTACCTCCAACCTCTCCATATTTTCTCAAAAATAACTTGAATAAGGTTATGTTAATGGTTATTGGAAGGCTGCTCTTACACCATTGTTGTGGTATAGGTAAATCATGGATATTTGGTGATGTATTAACTTGAAAAACATGCACTGGAAACCCCCACCCCATTTTTCATGAAATAGAATCTTGGAGTTTCAATGCTTATCAAATATTTTAAGGTACCGATTAGTTATCAATTTCCTCCTGACTGGTCCTATGCCCATTTAAAAACGAATCTATACTACCTGCATTTAAAATTAAGAACGTTTAGCTATGAAAGTTTAAAGCTGAAGACAGACTAAAATATAGGTCGAATGCGTATTCATGTTTAATATTATGCAACACATTCTTCACACATGACTCGCTTATGTTTATAAACTAAAAAGGAAATTCTGAAACAAACCGAAAGTTGAAAGATACTGAATTTCCGAGAAATTGGAATTGTGAAGAACGCATTATCTCAAAAATGTAAAAAAAAAAAAATATTTCAAATAAAATTTACCTTTTGTATTTTTTCTTTGAATTATTGATAGTTGTTTTTCTTCGAAACTGTTTTTTAATTAACCTTAACTTAGTGCTTTATGATACATTTACCTTTCAAGAAGATAAAGAAAATATATATAGGAAGCTCTTTTAAATCACATTGTACACATTTCAAACTCTGTTGACATTTAAATTATTATTATTGACTGTGACCGACATGATTTCCGATACATAGTCCAAAAATGGAATGGGTATATCTTAATCAACAAAAATTCAAGTTCACTACTAGTTTTAACAAAAAAATTAGACCACATGAACGTTATATTAAAATAATATCTACATATGCTCCTACCCCCC
>PRKT01000957.1:94936-117048 GCA_003671525.1 Saccostrea glomerata
CCCCCCCCCCCCTCCCCACATACACAGAGTAAGTACTGAAAGAGCCTTATATATGTAGTTATTTTATTCGCATTGGCATTTTTTCGAACGATCAAATATAACTCCTCCTAATAAAAATAATAAATACTACAATGGCTAAGCAAGGAATAGCTTGACTAGGCGTTCTCTTCTTCAACTTATGTAGTATAAGATTATAAATAAAATTCTTCGCTTTATTTGAATGTTCTTGGAAAATGCGACCAGATAAAGAATAAATTAAACCTATAATTACATTGTCCACAAAACACAAGTTTTAATTTCAGCATGGCGTATTGAAGGTCTTTTTCATAAATTATATATCCAATCTATTTTCAATAATTTTAAAGTATGATTTTACATTAAAAATTTACCACTGCTGTTGATTGAAATCATCGCCTTTCAAAAAGCGGATGTAAATATACAGCTGTATCATTATTCATATATATCATTGAATCCTTTTGTCAAATATTTGAATTACTTGACGATGCTTTATTATACGTATTGATGATAAAAATTGGACTTAAATATAAATTCCCTGAGGCAGATAAGTTTTTTAATTAGGAAATTTTGAAATTTAAAGCATCATTTCGATATTAGTTTATATGTTAAAAAAAATTCCCTTCCTTTTTTGTGTTAAAACATCTTTGAAATCAATTTTCAGTTTTTGTTGCCTTTCTTTTTTGGAATGCATCCAAATGAAACGCTTTTAGGTTTGAATAATATTTAGACAAGAAAAGGGAAGTTTAAAATAAACACATTTAATATCATTTAAATTGTGGTGACCGTCTTTTTTTGCCTATCAGTTACATTATATTTTAATTGTACTCTTCTCTTGTAATTTTAATAATTTGGCAGCGTTATGCATTAGAAATTCAATATTGTATAATGGTTATATTGACGATTATATAATATATCAGATTAAAGCACAATAAATATGATAATAAAAGAGTTTAATGTCAATAAAGTAACTTGATATATTTTCATAAATGTGTGATAGAATTAACGTAGTTTCACTATGGAGACTCGCCATAACATGAGAATACCTGACCCAGGGGCCAAGTTATTTATGATTTTAGAAGAAGGTTTCCTTGCTCATCATTTGTTTGTTTGCGTGTTGTATTACGTCCCTCTGGAGAATTTTTCAATCATAAGTAAACGCCACCATTTGCCGGTGGAGATGTTACCTTTCACAAAATTGTGAAATTCTAGAGCTACGAATTTGACAACTTAAGAAGAGACACCCTTTAAACATATTAAAATTTATACGATATATGTACAGGGTGAGAGAAGATTTAGAAAAAATAAATCACTTTATGTTCAATACTTACCCACCTCCACACTAGAACCCCTGACCCAGCCCTGAGACCAAGATACAATTCTAGAAGAGGCACCCCCTACATACCAAATCTATAAAAACATAGATTATCTGCTGAACACATTATACATATATAGGAGTAGAGAAGAGGATTTTCTGAAAAATAATACACTTTCATAGCATAATCAAAAAACCCGGCCTTCTTCTGCAGAACCCCTCCCCCTGGGGTCACAAATTCAACAATTTTGGTAGAGGCTCTTTTGATCTAAATGATAATACACCTTATAGTTGATTTTTTTTATACACCGGGGGAATGAAAACATGGAAGTTAATTGCTATTGACAAAATGTATGGATGAACTGTAAATACTTGGGATCTGCAGCAGTGTTCAAACCCCCTCTATATAATAGCTCATTAAAGGAGGAGAGGCTACAGGCTGATTGGTGTTAAGGAGGAATCCAGAGAAAGGGCGGAAAAGCTGTGCACCTTGTGTGTCTAGCCGCCCTGCGTGTCAGGCATGGGGTTCCATGGCACTCGTATCTAAATGAGGCTACTAATTTACCCGTTCATCATGTCTTCTTTCACTCCTATGTCAACAAAAGTGTACAGCAAATTTCAACCGACTTAATGGAAACGTGTTTATTTTATAGATATGATGTGATTTCTTATTAAATTTAAAAAAGAAAAGTAATGGAGTTTCTAATTTTTAGAAGTGGCTTGAAGACAGTTTGGGTATAAAAATGTGAAAAGGTGAGAGAAAGCAAATTGTCATTGATTGCAAAGCATAATATCTAATTTTATCTTGATGATAAAACATACTTTAAAATTTGTCAAAGATCTCGAAATAAATCAACCAGAAAAAAGTTATTGATACTAGAATTTAAAAGTTTTCCCCTCACATTTACTAGCTGACATAAAACTCTTACGTGTAATTGCTCATTTTGTGATCATTCAAGCATTGTGAACACTTTCCAACAAAACTAAAATTAACTTGATACTCTGGGAAATCAAGGAAGTTAAAATTGTTGTAAGAAGTTTACTTTCTCTTTGGGGGCGTGATCAACGGTTCAAATAATGTAAAGCTGAAATTTTCTTTGAATTAAAAATTAGCATGGCTAAATAAATTTAATATAATTTTTTTTCTCTCTCTTATCAATCACCACTTGTGAAAAATATCCATGCAAAAAATCTACATGTAAAGTCTAACTATAAGTAAAAGTTTTAATTAATGTGAATTAAATCTACTGGAATTCAAGTTTAATTTAATTCTTTAAAGTTAAATTAACCTAAAATATATAGAAGACAAACGCCTTTACAAAATATAATCCATCTCTACAAAATGTAAGACTGTTATGAATTTGTGTAAAAGATAACTATTCAAACAAAGTTAATCAGTATTTCTGAAACTTGATTGCAGTTATATATATAATCAGTTTTATCTAACGAAGAAAAACTTGTTCGTCTAATAATGGAATAACAGTTTTGTTAAGGTAGAAATTTCATAAAAAAAAAAAACGGTAAACAGTTATTTTGATTGCTTGTTCATTATTATAATATGAGTGTCTGACCATCTTATCTGAAGAAAATCGGAAATCTACTTGTTTTTTTTTTTATTCAGCTTTTTAATCTTGAATATTCAAGATAAAATCATCTCACCTGACGATAAGCTAGGAATTCGAATTTACTTTTTAAAGTTCTCGTGACCGCAAATTTAGTTTAATATTATCTGCTCTGTCCTAGACAATATTGATTAAATATATCTTAACCGAAACTTTACGTAAAGATACCGTTTCTGTAGGAAATACCCGTTAAAAATAATATACGAAAATGTGACTAAACAAGAGGCCCATGGGCCTTATAGGTCACCTGAGCATCATGCAACAACTTTCCAACGATTGAATTTGGTTTATGTTTTAAACTAGACATCATGGCATTCACAATTTTGAAAGAGGCACCATTGCTAATCACAACTATACACTTAGCGCGTTTAGTTTGGTTACTTTATACCCATAGACAGAGTAGGGGAACAAAAATTGCATTTCAACTAATCAGTAATATTCAGCAATAATCAGTTGTGCCGCTACCACACGTGACCCTTGGTCCACAAATTTCACAATATTGGTAAAGGCACGCCATAAAATTTACAATTCAGGAAGAATGACCCTTGTTCATCATAGCTATATATTAGGTAGTTCATCTGCTAAATACCCAGGAGTAGAGGAGAAAATTTTCAAAAATTTAAATAAATGAATTTTAACTTTATAATTCATATAGCCCCGCCCAAACACCAGAACCCCTGACCCTGGGGCCATAAAATTCACAATTTTGGAAGAGGCATTCTGCCTCATCATAAATATATATACTTAGTTAGTTTGTTTAATACCAAGTAGAAGAGGAGATGGTTTTCAAAGAATTAATGTATTTTCATTATATATAATCAACAGAGCCCCGCCCTAGCACTAGAACCCCTGACCCTGGGGCCATGAATTTTACAACTTTGGAAGAGGCATTCTTGCTCATCATAACAATATACTTAGTTACTTTTTTAATACCTAGGAGCAGAGAAGATTTTTAAAGAAATAATGCATTTTCACTATATAATCAATAGAGCCCCGCCCTAATACCAGAACCCCTGACCCTGGGGCCATGAATTTCACAATATTGGAAGAGGCATTCTTCCTCATCATAAATTTATACTAAGTTAGTTAATTTAATAGCCAGGAGCAGAGAAGATTTTTAAAGAACAAATGCATGTTCACTATATAAACAATAGAGCCCCGCCCTAACACTAGAACCCCTGACCCTGGGGCCATGAATTTCACAATTTTTGAAGAGGACTCAATGATCATTACATTCATGCTAACAGTTTGTCTGTTTGATGTCTAGGAGAAAAGAAAAAGATTATTTAGAATTGCATTAATTTTAGTGGTTTTGGCCCCAACCCCAGGGGGGCAGGGACCTTGAAATTCACAATTTTTGTTCCCCTTCACCCAAAGATGCTTTATGCCAAATATGGTGGAAATTAGTTGAGTGGTTGCAGAGAAGGAGCTAAAAATGTTAACACACGACGCACACCGCACGACGACGGACGAAAACAGATAGCAATAGGTCACCTGAGTTTTATTCAGGTAACCTAATAAAAAGCAATTCTGTATGTTATCTAAAACGCAGATTCTAGGTAAGGAGCCTCGGCTTTAATTTAAAGCTTTGAATTGGTTGTAATGAGAGAACAATTGAAAAGTTAGTGTGTGTATATAGGGTCTTGATGTGCATAAAATTAACCTTGTTATTTCAAGAAGTATGGATGTAAATTAGGGCCATGGTGGGATACAAGACTCTAATTTACACGGGCTTGCGGATAGAAAACTTGATGACTGCTAAAATAAGGTTGAAAATTTGTATCATGGGGCATACATGTAGTTCTTAACACGAGTTGGAGATGTGACAAATGAGTGATGTCACTGTACCTATTGCCCTCTTGTTTAGGTGTATTCCAATTATATATACTGTATTCGACAGTATGTATATAAATTATTAAATATTACGAACGTCATTATTACAAACATTTTAATCAGAACTGTGTGAAATCAGGCTGGGACTAACCAACAAAGGAAGTGTACTTATAATGTTTAGATTAATCTTTAGCATATAGGGGAGATTGATATAGAATGTTTATGTTTAAGAGTTATCAATATTGAAAGACACACAGAAATATATGGATTCCGAAATATATACGTAGACACAAACCTATAAGATTATAAAACTAACACTAGTCTTTTTTTCTTATCAACTCCCGCATAAAGTTTCAAAGAACAGCGAAAGATAGTATTATTGTACTTCCGCCTACCTCCAAGTCAGTTTTTAAAAGTTAAGATATTCTAATGAATTTTTAATATTTATAAACATATTTGTATGGATTTTCCAAACATTACTTATTTGGGAAAACAACGAGAGATAACGTACTCTAAAATATACTCGTGTTTTTCACTATAGAAATCAACGGAAAATATTCTAAAAACATCTTCCCCGTGAAACAAAAACTCCTATTAATTGGTAATATGGACTGTCATTTCACAAATTTATTCCAAAGCTTTTTGTGTTTCACGGGGGGGTGGGGGTGGGGGTATATTGACAAAAAAACGCCAAAAATGCTATTTTTTCAACAATTTCCAAGTGGTTTACAAATTAAACATTGTATTTTACATATATATATATGCTTGATTTTATATGCATAAAACATAAGAAAAGATTTTAAAAACATTCATATCCTAGACTATTTCAGAATATAGTTATGCTTGCTTTTTAGCCCGATGTCAGTGGAAGAGATTGTCTATCCCCCTCCCTTATTTCAAGAGTTGGAACTAGGGGTATTTTTCAATTTAGCACTTGTGTTCAAATAATTAATCAATTACTATTGAACTGTTTCTTGTATTTAACAAAGATTTATGGCCAAATTGTCATCAATATTTAATGGATTGGTTGTAAACTGTAGGCGAAAATCGAGAGTTAGCGTGCGTAGTTCTTTAATATTTCAAAAAGTGTTTCATGATAGAAATACACAAAGTTAGAAAGTACGATAAAGTAATTTACCTCAAATTAAAATCAACAGTTTTCTACTATTGTAAAGTATTATGTTAACTTCAACATTAAAATTGTATAACAACGATATTGTTGAAGTGTTGACAAATAGAATAAATGACAATGTGTTCTGAATAATCCTGTAGGGCTACCGCATTTCATCAAATTTTCTTATACATGAATAACGTTGTTTTTATCCATTTAAAATTAGATTTCTCGACTTCAATGACTGGACTTTAAATTTATTAACGTATTAAACCTCACCTATACACATTTTTTAGAAGGATGTAAAATCCAATTTTATTTATAGCGAAAATTCAAAATTCTGGGAAGTCCAATGTTTGTTTATATGAAACTGAGGTTATGTTTCGTATTTATACAGACTTTATCGCCTCCCATGTCATTTTACAATATGTTGTCGTGAAAAACAGATAAAAAAGGAATAATATCTAGGTAATATTAATACATGTACATGTTTTATTTCCCATTAAAGAATATATTTGATATATCTTCAACGCGATCGGTTTGTTTACAAACATTTAAGTCTATTTTTGGCTTTCTGAATTTCAATGTACACGTTGTGTTTAGTCACTCCTCTTTTAAATGTAGACTGAACAAAATGATTTTTTTATGTCCTAGAAATGTTTCCTTAGCTTATACTTTATTTATTTTCAGATATATCTCAGCATGAATAACGGAACCCTACCGTCCTTACAGCGGAGTGGATGTACGTGTGAAAAATCTGCAAATTTTGATTTTCGTTCCAAAATCCGGGGAAGGAAATTCACTATTTACAAAGGTAAAATGCATTCTTGTTGCAATGACATTCAGACTGCAGCAGTTAAATTTGACTCAACTAAAAAAGGTTCGAAGGAGAGCTTAGAAATTTACATAAAGGAATCAAAGACAGCTCATGATATTGCCAGAAAGTTCTCAAAAATGTGTAATGTGACGATTAGATTTCCAGAATTACATCTAGCAGTTATGGACGAAGTGTCTTTCCTAACAAATACTTTATCCGATTGTAGAAAACTGTCCAGCGACGAATTCGTTTTGTTTGAACCGTTCATCAAGGGCAGACTTGAATACTTCGTGACATGTGAAGGCATTGTCACAGAGAAATGTCCACAAATCATTCAAGAACTCTGTCATTTTTCTTTCCAAGATTCCAATGGAACTAGTCTTCTCCGAGGCGTCAAGGGTCAACAGAGAAGAGTTAACGGAAAAGCTAGGCTACAACTTGCCTCTCCATCTACCGGATTATTTTCAGAAGGAGGCTGTAAACCAGACATCCGGGTAGCTGTCAAAAACTTTTTTGATACGCATCAGTGCACACAACGCTGTGAAAAATGGTTAAATTGTAACCTATATGAAAATTCGCATTTATTAACTAATTTTGTGGGATCTCCCCCGCCGTATGTGAGTTAACAAACAACTTAAAAATTAAATTATAAAAAAGAATTAAACTTTCATACATATGAAATTATACATGTATGTGAAGCTTGCTCTGTATTTATACCATGTGTATGTGTTAGTGCAATATAATGTTAATGATAAAAACAAATACGTACTTGAATTTTTAACTTCTTTAGCTGTCAATTCTTCGCATTTTACTTAGCTTTAGAAACGGTTATGTGAATAAAATTATTTATATTTATCAGAGACGTAGCTAATGCGTACGTACATACACAGAACCTTCGACCGAAGAATGCAATCTAAACAAAATTGATAAAAAAAAAATCAAGGTTATCAGATAGAAATATTGCTAGAATCTAGATATACCGGTATTAGACTAAGAATATACATGTATGATGTATACCTTTGACCGAGAGTTAATTATTTGAGTACATGGAGAAATTGTTTTAAATTAAGCTTTTACTTTTCAAAAAACAAGTTTGTGAATTATAATGCTCTTTTAAATACTTCTTACTTTACAAATGTTATAAGTATATTATTTAAGATATAGGATCGACTATTAAGTCAGAGATTGGAGGAAGATATAAGCAAACTTGACCTTAGCAGTTAGACAGGGCGATAGTTTTAATGTGTCAATGGTGTGGTTTCCGGTTAAATGCATATCGTTTAGTTGATACTGAATTGATGCACTTAGTCTTATGTAATAGTATATAGAAATTTATAATATTTTACAGTCGTTGTTTCCACAAATGGTGTTGATAAGTAGTTTTGGAGTGATTAAAAAACAGTTTATTACGTTACCATTTTATACCGGTATATTCAGCGCCATGAATATTGCCAGTTTACCAAGGAAATATTTAATGAAATTAAATGTACATGTGAATTAATAATAATTATTTAAACGCCAATGAGTGTTCCTTTTAATTATGTTAAAATGTGTATTTAAACAAAGGTAATAGGCGGTGGATAAGGAAGGTAGAAAATATTCCGAAATCATTTCGTTTCAGGTAGAAAATATAAATATAACATTGTGCTATTTTGGGTTGCCTCCAAGCACACTAAAAATCGGTCTTTAAAATTACGTGGTTTTGTTGACTCGTACCTCTAAACTAGAAGTTCTACGTTTTACGATTCATTACATGGATGGTCTTAAATTTATATCCACTTCACCGACAAAAAAAAGGTATTTAAAAAATGATCAAAACGAAACTAAACAAAAAAGTTCAGTAAGATCATATAAAGCCGCATGTCTACATGATATACATGTATGTACATAGACATCTAACAATAAATGATAGCATATAAAGCCTTATATCTACATGCTAAAAGTACATAAGCATGTAACCATAGATGCTCTACAGAGGTCCCACACATAGGCCGGTACATGTATGTATAGATATTTTTATTTTAAAAAATAAAAAGAAATTGTGTGTGAAAGAGAGAAAAAGTAAACAATTAGTATCTGAAAAGGGTCATTTGTTTAATTTCTTTAAATTTGCATTGAATAAATTTATCTAAGGTATATCACTAATTTTATTTAGTTATATCAAAGGTTTTTTTGAGAAGTATACCTTCAGGTTAATAGTAATATAACATGAATCAAAATCGCAAAGAAAACAAGAAACCCATAGGCCACATCGCTAACCTGAGCAAATCGGCTAGGGAAAAGCACAAATCAAATCAGAACTGAAAAGTTTACTGAATTCCTGAAGGGAATGCTTTCATATTAATACAGCATATGACTTTGCTGTTCTTGATAAAAAGAGTCTTTAAAAACATTTTTTCATATATAACTTCATAATAATTTGAATTTGATTCCCCATTGTTTCCCTCCCTACCCCAAAGGAAGATAATTTGAATAAATTTAAAACTTCAATACATGAGGATGCTTACAAGTCAATATGACTTAACATAGATTTTCTGTTCTTGGGATTTTCCCCTTTTTTTCTATGTAAAACTTGGATCCCCCATTGTGGTCCCACCCTATCCCTGGGGGTTATAATTTGAACACACTAGAATCTACACTACCTGAAAATAATCCCATATAAATATCACTAATCATGGCTTTGAAGTACTTGAGAAGACGATTTTAAAAGATTTACCTATCAAGTCCGATGGCAAAAGTTTGATCAGCTATTTTGGGCACGTCCTGTCCCCGGGGGTAATAATTTTAACAAACTTGAATCGACACAACCTGAGTATGCTTCCACATTTTTAAAGATTTTCCCTATATACTCCTATGTAAAACTTTGATCGGCCATTGTGGCCCCACCGTACCCCGGGGGATCATGATTTTAACAAACTTGAATCTACACTACCTGAGGATGCTCCACATGAGTTTCATCTTTCCTGGCCCAGTGGCTCTTGAGAAGAAGATTTTTAAAGATTTTTCCTATATATTCCTTTGTAAACCTTTGATCGGCCATTGTGGCCCCACCCTACCCCCGGGGGTCATGATTTTAACAAACTTGAATCTACACTACCCGAGGATGCTTCAACATGAGTTTCATCTTTCCTGGCCCAGTGGTTCTTGAAAAGAAGATTTTTAAAGATTTCCCCAATATACTCATATGTAAAACTTTGATTTGCCTTTGTGGCCCCACCCTACCCCGGGGGTCATGATTTGAAGAAACTTGAATCTACACTACCTGAGGATGCTTCCACATGAGTTTCATCTTTCATGGCCCAGTGGTTCTTGAGAAGATTTTTAAAAAATGCCATAAATTTTTCCCTAGTTCATAATTATCTCCCCTTGGAAAAGGGCATGGCCCTTCATTTGAACAAACGTGAACCCCCTTTACCGAAGGATACTTTGTGGCAAGTTTGGATAAAATATGCCAAGTGGTTCTTGAGAAGAAGAGGAAAATGTGAAAAGTTTACGACGAAAACGACAGACAACGGACAAATTTTGATCAGAAAAGTTCCCTTGAGCCTTCAGGTGAGCTTAAAGGGTCAGTGTGCCATTTCCTGAGAAACTGTGCAATTAATTTGACGTTTTTGCACCTAAATTCTAAATCGCACGTCAATCAATTGAATCTTTGTCATATTGAATCAGATTTGTGTATTCATGGCAAAAATCAAAATCTCAATGTACGTACAATATTATGAATAATATCATTGAACCAAACACACATTTATGCGCATAAAACATTAAAAGTATCAAAGTTGGGGGTCTTAAAAATCTAAATGGGCAATAAAATATCTTATTGCAATAAACTTTTTAACACTTTAATGCTGATTGGTTTAAAGAATGGCGTAATTTGAAATAATTAAAATTTGTTTGTTGTTTGAATAGCCTGCATCAATCTGGCATTTGTTTTGTCTAGATAGCCCACTACTCGCCAAATTAAGTATTCATGGTGTATATGTTTTGTCCTTAAATAAATCAAATGAAAAGTAGATACACATGTAATATCACACTGACAGATTTCTGATAAATTGAAAAAAAGCCCACATAAAAATGTATACTATAGTAGGTATAAGAGAATCCCCGCCATTGTCACAGTGCAGTACCAGATTTCTCCCCAAAACCAAACACCCGAAAATGGTGGGGGATACTCAAGATAATGTTTGGTCCGTGTGTATGCTTGCCGTCTTTTCCAATCGTATTGTCTTCATTATAATTAGGTAGGAAGTTGTACTGGATCCCTCTGTGAACATTCCAAATATTTGTATTTCTTTTGGGGGAGGGTGGGGGAGATGTCCAGTTTTGCCTAGAATGGTGTGGTACTATTATATTTTGTGTAAAACATCTCTTATCCGCAACTCCTCTCATACCACTGAATGAAATTTGATGAAACGTTCACAGAATTTTTATTACATGTTGCCATTGTGTGCCTCTTATTTTGCTTTTTGATCCGACACATATTTTTGGTTTCCCATAGCAAGACATGTACACTGCCATTATGTTCATATTTTTTGTCTGAAACTTATTTTAGAGTTACTTCCCTTTGCCCGTGGAGATCTACAAATTTTGTCGTATACTCGGCACTCAAGACCATTGAGCAGTAAGGGATTTTTTTTCTCGACATCAAGTACTGCGACACGGGACCTCGGTGTATTGTAGTATAACATGATCTACCTTCACAATTTTAAAAGAATCCATGCAAAAAAATTGCAAGATCATCAGAGCTGTAATAGTGATCATTTTTATTTCAGAATGTCTTCAGAGCGAAATAAATAATTTTTAAAAGTTAAATAGCAATTTTTGTGCATTTGCTCAACAAAAATATTCATCGATTTAATTAAGTCAAATGATAAATGATAAGAATTTCAAAATGTAGATGTAGGCCTCAAGATGAACCAAGTGGATATTTTCTACGCGATAATGCCCATGGTTTCTGCAGAGAAGGCTCCAACGCGCGGTGCAAAATGTAGAAAAAATTTTCCTTGCGTCATTCGAAGCTGTAGCATATTCAAAATAATTTTTACTACTTGAACAAGTTTTCAATTTTTATTCACCGTGCATTTTTACCACGTTATTATCACATTTGGAAATCATGATGATTTGCTTACACATCTTTCACACCCCCTGAGGAGTACGTGTAAACTCTTATGATAATGAAATTGAAACATAATAACAACAATGAATACTTAGTTTAAAGCAAGTTTTTAAAATATTTTACTCATGATTTTACAAATGTCATCATTCAAATATTATTTTACTTTACTAACACAAAAACAAGAGGCCCACGGACCTTATAGGTCACCTGAGTATCATGCAACAACTTTCCAGTGATTGTATTTGGTTCGTGTTTTAATCCAAAAGCCATGAAATTTACAAATTTGGAAAGAGGCACCATTGCTTAACAAAGGGCAGATTTCAAAGCATTAATTTATTTTTAGTTAAAGTACCCCCCTGGTACCTCTGACCCAGCGTCCCTGAAATTATCTATTTTGAAAGAGGCCCCTTTCTTCATTACAAGGCCAGCATTTTTTTTTTCAATTTTTATTCACCGTGCATTTTTACCACGTTATTATTACATTTGGAAAATCAGGACGATTTGCTTACACATCTTTCACGCCCCCCTGAGGAGTACGTGTAAACTCTTATGATGATGATATTGAAACATAATAACAACAATTAATACTTAGTTTAAAGCAAGTTTTTAAAATATTTTACTCATGATTTTACACATGTCAATATTTAGAAATTGTTTTACTTTACTAATACTAAAAAAACCCAACAAAAGGTGATCACAAAAGCTCACACGTACATGTTTAAGAATGCTATAGACTGCAGATGTAGAAAGAATTAAAGCACCCGTCTTTAAAGTGCAAATTAACATTTTTTTCAAACGTATTTCATTTAAAAAAAATTCCATGCGAAAAAAGTACTATAACTACGTATACATGTATACATAAAATGTTAAACAATGGCCGTTCAGACATTCTCAAATACATGTAATTCATGCGTTTTTATGACATTTCTGTTTTTTTTTTCTTCTTCCAAGCCGTTTTCCTTCATTCATTTTAATTAAAACATTAATCATTACCCGACCATTTTACCTGGGATCCATTTTTTTGCATCGAGGAGAGTCCCGTTTTTCTTCATTTAAAAAATCTTAAAATGGAGAAGGATTGGGTTCCGATCTCTGAAAACACACCTTCATCTATGGATGATGATGCTTTTTTCTATTCTCTAATTAGAAAACACTGTAACATGTTTCCCTAAGTTCATTTCATAGTTTTTAGAAATGTACATGCATTTGATTTTAATAGGTGTGCACAGCTGAGTCGTGAATGATTGTAGATTTTTGCAGGAACTGAGATTGAAAGGGAAGTGTCAAATAAGTGAAGTATTTCCCCTTACCCCATTATCTGCAGATGCTTCAATTTACAACCCTTGTAAAACATGTTTCAATAAACCTTTAAAATCAGAGATATAGATTTTTTATCTGAAGAAATTCATATAAATGTGCACAAACTAAACCCTAAAAGCATTGCCACAACCGGGTGCATTAGAGGTAATGTATTTAAATTCATTTTTTAACAACAAAGTAAAATAAAATTTAAAATGATTGAAAAAAATAATTTTAAAAATATAATTTGGAAACTGTGCATTTTCTTATATTACTGTGCGACATCGACCTTTAACTACTTTTGAATGATATGAGTACATGTATATAGTAACAGACGATATTTCTTAAAATCACAGCTACATTTGGATCAGAGTGAAACTTCAGATACTTATCTGCGTGTCCATTTCGTTCGTGGTTTGCCTCGAGGCAGCCGAGAAAACAAAAGGGCGAAGAGATGTAGTAATAACTGGCTGTGGGTTTGGTGTAAAAGAGTGAGTAATTTTCAGTGTTAATCAAGGTACAAAAAAGTAATCGATATGAATATAATGAAATGATCATGTCATTTTGATTTCATAGATTCTACAGTTTATTTAAGTTAATTAAAAAATTGTAATTTAATTAATAATATACATTTCAAAATCCTTGTAATAGTAATTGTAAATTAACTGAAAGTTTTGGGCAAGTACATATAATTGAATTCATGTCTTTCCTATTTAACTGGGCTCATCCGTGCATATACGGATTAACTGAACAGTCAGGTAATCGATGCCCTGCGGGACCTGACATGCATTGCTACTTGATTCCTTTTGCTCACAAGGTCACTATTCCCTTTCCTTGGTGTTAATTTTGCAATAGTCACCAGTTGGATGGTTTTCATTAGATTTATTAAAGACTTGAAAAGCATACATGTACAATCTTGTTTTAATCATAGCTGTGATGGACAAAAAGGGAGTTGGCGTTAATAGCCGCATTGCATAGATGTACAATAAAGAATAGGGTCCGGGAAGGACAACTTGCATACCGACTAAAGAGTACCGGGCAAAACCAGTGGCCCTGTGTTGGTCACAGGTGCCTGGGATCCCAAATTTGGGTACTAGACATTTTGGCCCGGGAGAGTTGCGAGCACATCTGTATACCCTGGTTCCGGTGGTTGCTTCTGGTCAGCAGTACTTTAACACCCAATTACTCCAGTACTAAGCCTCCTCTCCTGTTACAAGAGGTGGCGGGGGCCCCAGGCCTGCAGGCTTGGCAAAGACCCCAATCGAAAAACTTCTTACTTGACTTTTCACTTTACTTTATATTTGCTAAACATTGCCATAGGTTGGATACTTTGTAGACAACCTGTCTACCCAACAGTGCCCACCAACTTATCTGCTTTCTGGGCAGAGAAACAACTAGTCAGATATGTTCACAACCCTCCCACTTATCCCCCCGGACCCGCCACAGACATCGATATGATGTTCCTCCATTACTCTATATTAGGGGATACTTTCCCCTTCCCATGAATGAGGAACCACACACCACTTTTTACATTATTTAAGAAGGTTCTGTTGCCCAGCTCGGAGAGGTGGGTTCCATCAAATCTGAACAAGTCCGTATTGGCGACGGATATGTTTGCATAAGAAATAACACCCCCATCCAATTCTGTGACAAAGTTAGATATATTTTTGTTAATTCTTTTGCGTTTCTTGTCAATCTTTTTATCACTGTTTAATGGGGCTCCATGCCAATAACGGCGTGGTGGAAAGTGTGACCACGCCAATTTAGTATTTGGGAGAAGGGTATTATATGGCAGGAAGCTGCACTGAATCTCTTAAGTTTGAAGTTACCAAGTCATTGGATCCTAAATGAATTACAAAGTAATTGGGGGGGGGGGGTACTTCGAATTGATCGATTGATGATCCGGGAAGGACAGGTGATGAATGAGTAAAAAATCTCCATCTTTTTTGAGGACAAGTCCTAATGGTGAGATTTGAAGGGATGGGAATGTTGGATATTCAAATGGTCCCCCACCCTGCAAAGCCGGAGTTCTTTATGTATTTTGTGTTCCACTATACTGGGGTTTGCTATAGAACTTTTTAAATTTTTCTCTTCCCTGTAAATTCTTGGGCCATTGTACTGGAGTTGAAAACCGTGTAGAAAACCATTTATAAAAGAACAGATTTAGCACTGTAACCCTGTAGATAAGCAGACAAAATGTGGACATCAATTGGAGTTTTTCCTAAATTGTTGATATCCATGTTAGAATTTGGCGTTTCTATTCCTGCATTTGATTGAGGGGTGTGATCCGCCACATGAATTGCACGAGTACAAACCTGCAATTTGGGTAAAATTTACATGACTTGCCTGAATTAAAATCATAGCAGTAACGATTTGATGTTGAATTTGCATTTTTCTCAGCCACTGTAATGTTGGACTGTTTGTGATGAGGGTAGAAATTTTGTGTGGGGGATATGGGCTTCTCCAAGTAGAAGAGGAGATGGTTTTCAAAGAATTAATGTATTTTCATTATATATAATCAACAGAGCCCCGCCCTAGCACTAGAACCCCTGACCCTGGGGCCATGAATTTTACAACTTTGGAAGAGGCATTATTGCTCATCATAACAATATACTTAGTTACTTTTTTAATACCTAGGAGCAGAGAAGATTTTAAAAGAAATAATGCATTTTCATAATATAATCAATAGAGCCCCGCCCTAATACCAGAACCCCTGACCCTGGGGCCATGAATTTCACAATATTGGAAGAGGCATTCTTCCTCATCATAAATTTATACTAAGTTAGTTAATTTAATAGCCAGGAGCAGAGAAGATTTTTAAAGAACAAATGCATGTTCACTATATAAACAATAGAGCCCCGCCCTAACACTAGAACCCCTGACCCTGGGGCCATGAATTTCACAATTTTTGAAGAGGACTCAATGATCATTACATTCATGCTAACAGTTTGTCTGTTTGATGTCTAGGAGAAAAGAAAAAGATTATTTAGAATTGCATTAATTTTAGTGGTTTTGGCCCCAACCCCAGGGGGGCAGGGACCTTGAAATTCACAATTTTTGTTCCCCTTCACCCAAAGATGCTTTATGCCAAATATGGTGGAAATTAGTTGAGTGGTTGCAGAGAAGAAGCTAGAAATGTTAACACACGACGCACACCGCACGACGACGGACGAAAACAGATAGCAATAGGTCACCTGAG
Organism: Saccostrea glomerata; assembly: GCA_003671525.1. NCBI lineage: Eukaryota > Metazoa > Mollusca > Bivalvia > Ostreida > Ostreidae > Saccostrea > Saccostrea glomerata. The sequence goes on from PRKT01000957.1 coordinate 111,264, forward strand.
TTTTATTCAGGTAACCTAATAAAAAGCAATTCTGTATGTTATCTAAAACGCAGATTCTAGGTAAGGAGCCTCGGCTTTAATTTAAAGCTTTGAATTGGTTGTAATGAGAGAACAATTGAAAAGTTAGTGTGTGTATATAGGGTCTTGATGTGCATAAAATTAACCTTGTTATTTCAAGAAGTATGGATGTAAGGGTAAAAATTAGGGCCATGATGGGATACAAGACTCTAATTTACACGGGCTTGCGGATAGAAAACTTGATGACTGCTAAAATAAGGTTGAAAATTTGTATCATGGGGCATACATGTAGTTCTTAACACGAGTTGGAGATGTGACAAATGAGTGATGTCACTGTACCTATTGCCCTCTTGTTTAGGTGTATTCCAATTATATATACTGTATTCGACAGTATGTATATAAATTATTAAATATTACGAACGTCATTATTACAAACATTTTAATCAGAACTGTGTGAAATCAGGCTGGGACTAACCAACAAAGGAAGTGTACTTATAATGTTTAGATTAATCTTTAGCATATAGGGGAGATTGATATAGAATGTTTATGTTTAAGAGTTATCAATATTGAAAGACACACAGAAATATATGGATTCCGAAATATATACGTAGACACAAACCTATAAGATTATAAAACTAACACCAGTCTTTTTTTCTTATCAACTCCCGCATAAAGTTTCAAAGAACAGCGAAAGATAGTATTATTGTACTTCCGCCTACCTCCAAGTCAGTTTTTAAAAGTTAAGATATTCTAATGAATTTTTAATATTTATAAACATATTTGTATGGATTTTCCAAACATTACTTATTTGGGAAAACAACGAGAGATAACGTACTCTAAAATATACTCGTGTTTTTCACTATAGAAATCAACGGAAAATATTCTAAAAACATCTTCCCCGTGAAACAAAAACTCCTATTAATTGGTAATATGGACTGTCATTTCACAAATTTATTCCAAAGCTTTTTGTGTTTCACGGGGGGGGGGGGGGGTATGCAATAGCATCTAGCTTAAAACATGAACCAAATTCAATCATTTGAAAGTTGTTGCGTGATGCTCAGGTAACCTATAAGGCCCGTGGGCCTCTTGTTACAGTACAGAAATCATAACATAAACATCGATCATCAATAGTAGTTATAGCTTTACTTGAAGTTGAGGGCAAGTTATATTTTTTTCTGCGTCGGTGGCCGATTTATCAATTATCGTCCGACCATCGGCGGTCAGTTTTGAATGTCGATCGTCCGTCGTTCGACAATGAGAGTTTCCAAAATTTCGGCTGACGGTTAAAATCAAAATGTACATGTAGCTCAGAGCTCGATGATCGGTGGAAAATCGACCGCCTTATAAATATTTAACCTATGAAGGATACATGTACATAACACAGACAAAAACTTTGATGCATGGATTGATATATATCTTTTGAATGGAAATGAGATAACAAAATCCGTAAAATACAAAGAAATGTTTAGTTTTCTTTGCTGCTTTGATATGCGCCTTTTTCTGTACAAACTTTTGCGCACATATTTAACATTGTGTCACAGTCTTAAAATATGCTCTCACTTTATCTTTCAAACATTACAATTATAAAAAGATTTTTTGGATATCATACAATTTCAATTCTCTTTTGCGCTCTGTCCTTTCAACATAACACCAACACAAACAGCAGCACTAACTGTTGTAAAACAAACTGCAAACCTGAAAATAAAAAGTTCAAATATATATTCAGAGTAAACTCAGGTACACTACTAATTTAAGCGCCTTTGGCGTAAGCCCCACTGAACAGTAAAATTTATTGTGCGATAACGGATTTCTAAATACTGTTAATATTCCTTGGGGATTAAATTTCCTTCATTTCGTTGTTAACAATCATCAACAAAATTAAATCCCAAAGGAAATTTCTATATGACTTTTACTTTAAAAACAACGAAATTAAATACCCACAAACCTACTTCAGTTGACAGATCAACGAAAGAGCTAACTCAAGTATTTAAAAGGAAATCACCTGTTTCTATTTATAGATACATGTACTCAATTCAAAATTAAAATTTATGTATGTAATCATTTGTGAAGCAGTGTTACATTTTCTTAGTTGCAAGTTTGTTGCATGACAGTAATTTTACTTGTCCAATACTCTTATTTTAAACAAGATTGTTTGAAAATTTTAAAAATAAAACAGGCTAGCAACTATGACTTTGGGTCATTAAAATAGTTTGACTGTTTTTCCCCCAGATACTTTCAATGTGTAATGTTGTATTATATATCTCTTTTAAAATGATTTATACATGTATTATAAAATGATAAAAGAAAACATACATAGGAAAATGCACACAGAGAAAAAAAAATAAAATCGTAGTTAAACTAGTGCTAATTGTAACGGGGACCGTTACAGATGTTCCCCAAACGCTCCCCAACTCCCTTTTGGTGTCAAGAAAGCTATAAATACACATACATTTGTTATTATTAACCTGAATAATCGTTAGCCTCCATGTATGTAAACCATTTTATATACAGGAAAAAGTAGAGAGATAAAAATTATTACTGTTTATGGCCTTATGCTGTCCAGACTCACCGCTATGTAGCGATGTATTACTGATTAATGTTTTTTAATTGATTAATTTAAACTTTTTCATAATTTTCATTTTCAAATGAAACATCGCCCTTTCTCTCAACTCATTTAACTCTGATTGTCAGTTTTCTTCTGGAGATCCCATGTTTTTGTGATATGACAGAGAAACAACAACCAAAAAAAGCATTCTCAAACAGCTGCTCTTGAAACCGATCATGTAAACTATTTCCCGCCGAAATATGGCTGAAATATTGCCGACTCGGAGTTACGTACCAATTTATCAATCAATATTCTGATATTAATTGATTATTCTACAAAATTATGCAATGATTCCGGCACTTAAATTATGATATTGTCCACTTTTCCAGGTCTGGGTTTCTTATATCTTAAAATTACTATACCGCTACACACTGTATACTATACAACATGCACATTCATAGATATAATATGGATGATATAATATTATAATAGATGAATAAAATATCAATGTATTTGGTTTGGGAATCCCACACACACTATCGTTGAGAACTAGGTACTTCCTTATACCTGGAACTCTTCGTATGTCGAAAATATCATTTACAGCTTGAACCCCCCCCCCTAAAAAAACACACACACATATCCTCATTTGCTTTATTTGGGTGATTCTGTGGCTATTTCAATGTTAATTGTTAATATAAATATATACTACATAGTTTCTGTTTTTTGTCAAGCCATGTGTACAATTTCAACTAATTATATTAAAAAACAGAGATCATTTTTCATTATTTCAGAATGAATAGTAACAATGTCAGGTAAATTGAGGCCTTACTCATGTGTAACTTGCCACAAGCGGATTAAGAAAAGTGAGAGGCGGCCTGTCACGGGCAATCAGAATAAAGCTCTGCGACAGTTTTTGTCTTAGACATTTGTGACTGATTTGTGTGATTCACATGTAGTGTGTAACAAATGTAGACAGGTATTTTATTCGTCAATGAAATCAGAAGGTTGTCAGTAATGAAATAGGAAAAGAGAATGCTAATCCTAAAGGTCCGCAAGTATCTAGTGAGTCGTGTATTTCGTTGCCAATACCATCCACTGGATACAGACATGATGCCTGTGCTATCTGCAGTAAGAAACCTCGGAAACTTGTCGTAGTAACTGAACAATCACGCCATGAACTGTTCATGCATGCCGGTGTACTTCTTACGGAAGGATCAAGATGCTGTCCAAGTCACGTTTCAGACAGGCATTTAACTGCAGAGACGGTGGACAGCGGCGTTTCTTCCAAGATGAGGAACCACACTATCTTCAACAATGAAGAAGTTTGTCACCTTCTAGAGAGCGTACGACAGCTTGCCAAAAGAAAAGATTCCACACGCATTGATTTTGACAACGACTCATCACTGACAGACGAAGACTATAGAAATCTTACAGGTCTTACTCGGTCAAAGTTTGACAATTTGATGAGCAACATTAAAGAAATCAGGCAGTCAAAATCCAGAAGCACCAGGACATGCGTTGCCATATTACTTGTGAAGTTGAAATGTGCTCTTGACAACAAGATGTTGGCAACGATGTTTAACATGAAAAAGTGGCAGGTATACTAGCATATAAAACCCTTTCACAAGTAAAGTTATATTACTTTATAAGTGCAACATTAGTTGTTCCTTGATTTACATTACACATAATTATGTATTTTTTGTAAGATTGAAATATAAAAATCAAGTTATATATTTGACAAACGATTTTTTTTATTTACATTTTAGGTACGCAGAGCTGTTTCATCTGCAAGAAAAGCCTTGATGTCCGACTTTGTACCGCATAATTCAGGATTTGGGCACATTTCCCGAGAGGAAGTTATAGGGCAGCACACACGTCCACTGGCGTCCACTCCCCAAGTATTGCTTGTTTTAGATGGGACTTATATTTATATTCAAAAATCCAACAACTTCAGCTTTTCTCGACGTTCTTACAGTCTTCACAAGCACAGACCGCTCATCAGACCAATGATGATAGTCACTACTTCCGGGTATATTGTTTCAGTCCTCGGTCCCTACTTGGCGGACACTAAGAACAATGACGCTGGAATCCTGAATAATATGATTCAAAGAAACGTCGAAGAGATGACGGACTGGGTCAAAGAATGTTGACACTTTTATTGTTGATCGGGGATTTAGAGACAGTTCCAGTGTTCTCGCTGATCTTGGTATAAGGATGGAAATGCCATGATTTTTAGCGAAGGGTTCAAAACAGCACAGCACAGAGGAATCAAACTGCTCTAGACTGATTACTAAGGTATACATATCACCGTTGTATTTCAAAGTAATTAACATGAAAAATAGAAATGTATTTTTAGACATCTTTTACCAAAAGTGCTCTCTTGTAGGTGCGATGGGTCGTGGAATCCGCCAATGGTAGACTCAAAAGATGGCGCTACCTGGACAGAACTGTTCCGAACACGCAGATTCCCTACGTGGGAGATTATGTACGGATTATTTCTGCAATCTGTAATAAATACAAACCACCACTCAGTTCTGGAGAAGCAGATGAAGATCTTGCCACCGCTTATAAGATGCTGCATCTTTCTCGCCAACCAAATGCTCTTCGTTTACGTGTGGAATCCGAGGGAATGGATCAAAGGTCTTATCCATGGACAAAGATTGATGCCGCCGATGTTGCTCCAGACTTTCCCCGCCTGTCCGAGGAGGAAATCCGCGAACTTACTCTCGGGACATACCAGGTTAAATTGGCCAGATCTTATGCGAATGAACACCTGAACGAAGGCGGGAGCTGTGAGATACATATCAATGAGGACATCGAGAACATAGTTAGTGCGAAAATTCAAAGTCGCCATGTGTCAGCAAAGAGGTACTTCTGCTGCATTCAGCACAGTAACGGGGTGATACAGACATGGTAATTTAAATGCAAAGCTGGATCTCGCGTGGTGGGATGCTGTGCTCATATCACCAGCGTTGTATGGTATTTATCGTATGCACGATATCAAGAAAAACCTGTTATGGGCGTGCGAGACTGGGCAGAGCACTTGGAGGACGCTGCTCGTATCAGTGATGCGACAGACAGTGAAGAAAGTGAAACTAAGGATTGAAACTTTCATTGTGTCGTTGTTATTGATTTTGATGAACATTGATTATGCTAGTAACTGTTTTTTTTATATGGAAGTATAGTCGTGTTATAGTTGATCAACCTAAGGGTGTTTATTGC
>PRKT01000957.1:120729-139201 GCA_003671525.1 Saccostrea glomerata
GTGTGGCACGATAAAGATCCCTCCCTGCTCAAAGGCCTTAGGTGCCGAGCATAGGCCTAAATTTGCAGCCCTTCACCGGCAATGGTGACGTCTCCATATCGGTGAAATATTCTGGAGAGGGACGTTAAACTGTATAGAATCAATCAATCCTCAGGTAGTGTACATTCAAATTTTTAACCCCTAGGGATAGGGTGGGGCCACAATGGGGGATCCAAGTTTTTACATTTAAATATTTTCAAAAATTAACTACAGAATAGCAAAGCCATGATTAGTGATATTTATATGGAGGCATCTGCTGGTGGTGTAGACTTAAATTGTTCAAATCATTACCCCCAAGGATAGGGAAAGGTCTCAATGGTGGATCAAAGTTTTACACAAGAAAATAAAGGGAAAAATCCCAATAACAGAAAAGCTATGTTTAGTCATATTGACATGTAAGCATCCTCCTGTATTAAAGATTTAAATTTGTTCAAATCAAGAGTACCCTTTGGGGTAGGTAAACAATTGGGAGTCAAATTCAAATTATGACAAAGTAATATATACAAACAAAATGTTTTAAAAAATCTTTAAAAATATTTTTCTCAAGTTAGACCTTTCTCAGGAAGTTATATGCAGTATTGCTATAGAGGCATTCTCAAGTAGTATTAGAATTCAAGCCCCCCCCTCCCCCACCCCCTCAGTAAACTTTTCAATTCGGATATAATTTGTGCTTTTTCCTAGCTCATGTGAGTGATGTGGCCCCTGGGCCTCTTTTTAAAGGAATTTGATATTTTATGCAGTTAGTTGTTGTCCAACCTGACTTCTTTTATTGATTGAACATTCATACGTTTAGTGTATCAAATAAGAAATGTCAACGAAATAGGTTTTAGACTTTGGGCATATTATGGGTTATTTTTGTAATTTATCTATAATGGGGTGGGGGTTGTCAAAGTATTCTGCTTGTAATTTATTAAAACCTCTCTCTTTACAAAATAACTTAAGATATTTCCTTAAATGAAGTGTTTATCAATGAAGGTTGCAAAAACCTTATATTGTCTGACATACTTTCGAAACAGAAAACGATCCGATTGCCCAACAAAAACATTTCTTATCACTCGGTTTTTACTTTCGTTCAAGATAACTGATCTTTATTTCAGTACATGTTAACTTAAATATTCTGAAAACGCTTGCTGATATATATACTCTTCATATTATTCAATAACCACGGGAATGAATCACACATGCTCTGATCTCGCCTTGCTTTGATTGTGGACACAATATCAGAAGTTATTGCTTTTGAAAGCTGTTTCACAGAAACGGAGAATTGTGAACTCATTATGATTATAAATAAAGCCTTTCCAGGAAACGCGTAAAGATAAGAAATCCTTTGACATGTTTGACTACAAGCTTTTTATTTGTTTTGAAAATGCGAGTAAAAGTACGTATATGACAGTTTCCATATTACTAATGTCGACATGTTTGATCGTATGAAGCTTTAGATTCTCGTTGTCGTTGATCCTTTTTCCTGGAAAAATAAGGCAGGTGCCAAGATTATGTTGAAAACTTTCTCAGTATGTACATCTTTAAGTGATTTTAAATGACCAAAAAATGGTCTACGTTTAGAGCTTCCTTAAAATTTAAGAGAAGGATTTTCAAGATTTTTAACATGTATATTTGGGGTCCCTCGTAATCGAAGATCTGGGAGTATGAAGTTTTTGCGCTCTCTCCGTCTATCTTTACGCAATAAAACTGAACCTTAGTCAAAAATTTTTAAATGTTTGGCTTTCGTATTTCAAGGGTGTATTTCTTGTGTCATTAACTTAGTCTTTCTTTGGGCACCTCATATTTGACCATGTCTTAAGAGTTTAACTCATGATCACTTATGAAAAAATTACCAAACTTAAACATTGTCAACCTATGCATAACATTTTTCATATTTGAATTGAAGCTAGGACTCATATTTTGCATTTTATCCCTTTCCCTTTGGGACTAACAATTTTGATCGTTTGTCTTCTACCTTTGAAAATTACCTTACACCCTCCCCCCAAATTAGATTGGTCAAAATATTTCATACGCAAGTTTCGAGATTATCTCCCTTGGTGCGCTCTTTCATTAAGGAGGGGAGTTTCGTTACCGCATAAACAAACAGGTGGGACAGTTATTTATATACTTGATACATTGCATTACCGATATACTGGTTTATCATGACTACATGGTTGTCAGGATGCACTTCAACTCGCGAATAACCGAATTAATGTAAAGGCGTCATTTTTTCAAGCAAAAAATCGTAACAAAAAAAGAAAATATCTGTGGTTGTGAGACTTTTCAGACAAAGGAAGAGATATGGACCTCTAATAAATACGATATGCATGCATGTGATCATTGCACGTCGGCAATCTAAATGACACATTGATTCTTTCCCATAATATAACTTCAAAAACCTACTAACTTTTTAGATATTGTTTGTACAATAAAAAAAATGGGTCACTTTTTATAAAGACTACGCGGACTTTTCTTTCGTTTTCAAGTACCCTATAATTGAGAGTAAATGTGTAAATATGCAAAGTTAAGCTTGATAAAATCATCAAATGCATCACTGCTTAATGTTATTATCTTTCTATAACATTTAATAAATTTTAAAGTAATAAATATCGTTCATTTATTTATGCACGTTTGTATACAGAAACAACCTGTCCCACCTCCTTGCTGAAATGGATACTTTTTGCGCCTCTATCATAGGAGAGTTACAATCTCGAAACTGGCGTATTGGTCGTAGCTGCATCTTCCATTGTTCACGTTTGTTTTTTCTTATGTCAAGAACTTTCTTTATGTACCAATAATTTTGACCATGGAGATTGGTCTTAAATTCTTTGGGGAAAAAACTTGGTCATAACATTCGAAAGGTATGACCAAGGCTTTTCTCATGCTATTATTTTTCTTTATATTTGAATGTGACAATATCTTTTCTTACATAGATGTATGTATATACCAGTAATTTTGACCTTGTGATCCCAAGCTTAAAGATTTACATACTTTTGAAAAATTGGCCTTAGGGGGGAGGGGTGGTACCGACATATTTGATATCTTTTGATCTGGGTGACTTCACGTAATAAACTTCAACCTTTGCTAAGCCAAGAGTCGTACCAGAACATCAATGTTTCAAAAACACATGTTGTTTTTGTATTTATCTCTCGGAACTACTCGCCCTCAAATGAGTAGGGTGCATAGCTGGTTAAAAGATATGAAAAAGGACAGGAAATTTCAAAAGGATGAAAAGCAAATAATATGCTGAAGTATTATTAAAAGATTATATAAAATCAGTATTAACAATTAAAAGACATAAAAACACTATTATATAATTAAGGTCTGGGGTGATTCAGTTTGTTCACTTCCAGTTTGAAATGTTCAACATCTGGAAGTGTGACAACACTGCTTGGCAATCTGTTCCAATGAACTATTATAAGTGGGAAGAAAGAGTATTTATCAACATTTTTAGCTCTACTGGTCAGAGCCCAGAAGAGCTTATGCGATAGTAATGCGTCCGGCGTCCGTCCGTCTGTCTGTCTGTCTAGCTGTCCGTCTGTCTGTAAACAATTTTTCAAAACACTACTACTCCAACAATTTTAGTCTGATTTCAATATAACTTGGCACACAAGTAGACTACTCTAAGATACATAAAATAGTGCATCAGTTTTTGATTTCGATGAACGGTGTTGCCATGGTTACTAAAAATAGAATTTTCTGTAAAATTCCTTTAAAATGCTACTCCTTCTACAGTTTTGATCTGATTTCAATATTACTTGGCACAAAAGTAGACTACACTAAGATACAATAAAAAGTGCATCGGTTTTTGATTTCGATGAACGGTGTTGCCATGGTTACTAAAAATAGATTTTTTTTGAAAAATTACTTTAAAACGCTAGTCCTTCTACAGTTTTAGTCTGATTTCAATATTACTTGACACAGAAGTAGATTACACTAAGTTACATAAAATAGTGCATCGGTTTTTGATTTCGATGAACGGTGTTGCCATGGTTACTAAAAATAGAATTTTCTGTGAAATTCCTTTAAAATGCTACTCCTACTACAGTTTTAGTATGATTTCAATATAACTTGGCACACAAGTAGACCACACTTCGATACATAAAATAGTGCATCGGTTTTTGATTTCGATGAACGGTGTTGCCATGGTTACTAAAAATAGAATTTTCTGTGAAATTCCTTTAAAATGCTACCCCTACTACAGTTTTAGTCTGATTTCAATATTACGTGGCACACAAGTAGACCACACTTCGATACATAAAATAGTGCATCGGTTTTTGATTTCGATGAACGGTGTTGCCATGGTTACTTAAGATAGAATTTTCTGTGAAATTCCTTTAAAATGCTACTCCTTCTACAGTTTTAGATCTGATTTCAATATTACTTCGCACACAAGTAGACCACACTTAGATACATTAAACAGTGCATCGGTTTTTGATTTCGATGAACGGTGTTGCCATGGTTACTAAAAATAGAATTTTCTAAGAAATACCTTTAAAATGCTACTCCGTCTACAGTTTTAGTCTGATTTCAGTATTACTTGGCACATAAGAGAACTAGACTACACTAACTTACATATAATAGTGCATTGGTTTATGATAATTACAAACCAGTAGAGCTACAGTCTCGACAGAGACTTCTGGTTTGTAGTTTGCATTTGTCGGAAAGTAAGAGAATTAGACGAACGAGTAGTCCTTCTGGAAGGCCGGAAACAAGTTGAACTGAGGGAATGGCTTCCAGACCATTATGATCTTGTACAAGCCTGGCATCAGCCCTCTCTATTCATGTAATTGTAAACTTCGCCAACCTAGGGTGTGTAGCTAAGATGATATACCTGATGTCCTACTATAATCTGACATCACCCATCTTGCAGCTCTGCCCTGTATTGCCTCTATTTGGTTAGTGTGTGTAATCAAAATGAGGGTCCCAAACGCTGGGATAATGTCTGAAGCTGTGGTCGTACCACAGTCTTGTAAGCTGCTGAACCGAGCTGCTGGTTCCTCGTTGGTAGGTTTCTACGTAAAAGGCAAAGGGATCTGTTGGCTTTATTTGTAATCCGACTAATGTGCTTATTCCAATTCAGGTCATCCGATATATCAACACCCAGATACCAAACTGATGAGGTATAGTATTCTCTAATACCTGTCCAAAAAGCTGACAATTCTTACGTAGTTGGTTTGAATGGGGCATCTGGATGTTGTTACCTGGATAACCTGACATTTACTTAGATTGAATTCCATATCCCACAAAGTCTCTCATTGCTCTTGATGTTTTATGTCCTCTTGAAGCATTGCCTAACTACCCTATCCATCTATAGTGATATAGATGACAGTGTCGTCTGCGACAAGTCCAAGGATGAGGTGACTTGCGGCCCCTGGTAAATTGACAAAAAATTAAATGTCTAAATTTTACTCAAATTTTGTATGTAACTAATCACTGATATGTGTACCTTTATAGAATACTAATATTTATAACAAAAATAGAAACATGATTTGAAAGATTTAAATCTTTTATTGGGTTAGGGGTATCATGTTTACATCCAATTCCCATTGCATTTTAACCCCGCCCCACTCTTTGAAGCCCTTAAGGTTAAAATATACGAGCGCAGGTAGGTACAATTTTCTCCTGTGGCTTGGCACTGTATTTTATTGAAATCTACCTATATGTGAATGGAGAAAATTGTACCTAACTGCGCTCACATGCTATTTTTAAAAAAAACGTTAGATCTAGTTGGCCTTTCCCATTATGAACAGGTCGACGGAACTAGATTTTCTGAATAAATTCATATGCTAATCGAGGCACTGGTGATACTTTCTAACTGACCAATCAGCTAAATGAAATTCGTTACGAGTGAGTACCACAAAAATACTATGGAAACATCGCAGTTAGGTACAATTTTCTCCATTCACATATAGGTAGATTTCAATAAAATACAGTGCCAAGCCACAGGAGAAAATTGTACCTACCTGCGCTCGTATATTTTAACCTTAAGGGCTTCAAAGAGTGGGGCGGGGTTAAAATGCAATGGGAATTGGATGTAAACATGATACCCCTACCCCAATAAAAGATTTAAATCTTTCAAATCATGTTTCTATTATTGTTATAAATATTAGTATTCTATAAAGGTACACATATCAGTGATTAGTTACATACAAAATTTGAGTAAAATTTAGACATTTAATTTTTTGTCAATTTACCAGGGGCCGCAAGTCACCTCATCCTTAGACTTTTCGCAGACGACACTGTCATCTATATCACTATAGATGGATAGGGTAGTTAGGCAATGCTTCAAGAGGACATAAAACATCAAGAGCAATGAGAGACTTTGTGGGATATGGAATTCAATCTAAGTAAATGTCAGGTTATCCAGGTAACAACATCCAGATGCCCCATTCAAACCAACTACGTAAGAATGCTTAGCTTTTTGGACAGGTATTAGAGAATACTATACCTCATCAGTTTGGTATCTGGGTGTTGATATATCGGATGACCTGAATTGGAATAAGCACATTAGTCGGATTACAAATAAAGCCAACAGATCCCTTTGCCTTTTACGTAGAAACCTACCAACGAGGAACCAGCAGCTCGGTTCAGCAGCTTACAAGACTGTGGTACGACCACAGCTTCAGACATTATCCCAGCGTTTGGGACCCTCACTTGATTACACACACTAACCAAATAGAGGCAATACAGGGCAGAGCTGCAAGATGGGTGATGTCAGATTATAGTAGGACATCAGGTATATCATCTTAGCTACACACCCAAGGTTGGCGAAGTTTACAATTACATGAATAGAGAGGGCTGATGCCAGGCTTGTACAAGATCATAATGGTCTGGAAGCCATTCCCTCAGTTCAACTTGTTTCCGGCCTTCCAGAAGGACTACTCGTTCGTCTAATTCTCTTACTTTTCGACAAATGCAAACTACAAACCAGAGGTCTCTGTCGAGACTGTAGCTCTACTGGTTTGTAATTATCATAAACCATGGCACTATTATATGTAAGTTTGTATATTCTACTTCTCTTATGTGCCAAGTAATATTGAAATCAGACTAAAACTGTAGACGGAGTAGCATTTTAAAGGTATTTCTTAGAAAATTCTATTTTTAGTAACCATGGCAACACCGTTCATTGAAATCAAAAACCGATGCACTGTTTTATGTATCTAAGTGTGGTCTACTTGTGTGCCAAGTAATATTAAGGCTTATGAAAATACTCCCCCTTTTCGAGACATAAACAGGGTTCTCCATGAGCTGTTTTACTGTGTTGCTCCAGACACAGTAAAATTTTCTCCAACACAGTAACGGTTCAAATTTAATGTGTGCAACACAGTAAAAATTTTGCTGACACAGAAAGATCTGTGATAATCAGAAAATCAAAACATATCAATTCTCTATAATTGAAACTTTAATCACACAAATCTAACAGTTAGAGCACTTAATTATATTATTTAGCACTTAATTAAGGCTTCACCTCACTTAATCAATTATCTCCTTGACCCTCGCCGGAGTTTACGCATGAAGGAACAACGACAAATAATTTGTTTTCACACTTCTAGTAACGGTTAATTGGTATTTGAATTTAAAATACATATTTTTTTAATATCTAAATGTTTTTTTTTCTGTAGAGTCACAGCTCTAGAAGTATGCTGACTCTGAAAGTTAAACTTCGTATCGAAATCAATTGATGTAAATAAATTGTTTTATATTAATTTACAAGGGACTGTCGAAAGTATTCTGAAGATTTTTTTTGTAATTGAAACAAGAAAACTGAAAAAAAAATCATGGCAAATTTACTTTCAAGAATAGTAATTAGTTCAACTGTATTGAACAGAATTTCCTCTGCTTTTCAGAACATTGTTTTTTACTTTTATCAATATGTATGACCATACCATTTCTGAAAAAAAAATTAGTGATTTAAAAAAAAAAACAATGCTGTATTCTTTTGTAATTATAATGAATAGTGAATCAATCGCAGATTTGATCGCGAAAATAGCGCAAAATTTTAGTGATTCGCGTAAACTCTGCAACACAGTAAAATTTCAAATCATGGAGAACCCTGCATAAAGCATTAAAAATATAGCATTTTGGTCCCTTGTGACCCCTAACTACGTAATATATGATAAAAATATTATCATATATTGTTGCAAATCGTTAATATGAATACTTTTGCCCCAGTAATGTATAACAAAATATCGATCATAAGAGAGTTATAGATAAAAGACTTTTGGCCCCTCTGAGCCCCAAATTTGAGGGGTTAGCCCCCTTTTCTTGATATCAAATGAAAGGTCATGTGATTTTGAAAAATTTTTGTTCAACACTTACACTGTATTCAGAGATTTCTATTCGTTGTGGAGATATGCTAAATAAAAATATTTAGGGGCCACCCCTATAAGTCCTAAATGGGGCCGTTTTACAAAAATTCAAAGTATGCATTTTGTTTAGAACATTATTCTGACCATCTTTTGTTCAATATTGCTTATCAAAATATTCCCCCTTTTCGAGATAAAAAGCGTCAAAGATGTGATATTCTGGCCCCTTGTGACCCCTTATTACGTAACATATTATCAAAGTTATATTATATATTGTTGCAAATTATTAAGATAAATATTTTTGCTTCAGTAATGTATAACAAAATATTGATCATTAAAGAGTTATAGATAAAAGACGTTTGGCCACTCTGAGCCCCTAATTTGAGGGTTCAACCCCTTTTCCTTGAAATCAAATAAAAGGTCTTGTGATTTTGTAGATTTGTTGTTCTACACTTATTCAGAGATTTCTATTCGTTGTAGAGATATGCTAAATGAAAATATTTAGGGGCCATTCCTACAGGTCCTTAATGGGTCTGTTTTACAAAAATTCAAAGTATGCATATTGTTTAGAACATTATTCTGCCCATCTTTTGTTCAATATTGCTTATCAAAATATTCCCCCTTTTCGAGATATAAAGCGTCAAAGATGTGACATTCTGGCCCCTTTTGACCCCTAATTACACAAGATATGCTTAAAAGTTTATAATGTATTGTTCCGAATGGTTTAAAATTTTAAATATCGAAAAATCAAGTAGAAAAAATGATAAAATTTTTCGGTCACACCGGGGATCGAACTCGGGTCGTCCGCGTGACAATCCAACGCGCTAACCATTTAGCCATTGAGATCGCCGCTTCGCGTTTTCGAATGCATATATCTCGAGATAGGCTTTTTCGATTTTCAAACAAATTACATATTTCGCTTCTGCAAAAGGGTTTCTATTCAATTCTAAAACAAAAATATAAAAAAAGAAAAGTTGAAAAATTGCGTTTTTTAAATTCGTTTCCGGTATCGACCGGAAGTATTGACTACGCACGAAAAGGCGATTCTGCAACGCTATAAGTCATGAACTATCATCTCCAATTAATCTTCAGTTCATATCTAAAACAGTTTTCGCTACTAAATCAAGACAAAATTGCATTTTAAAATCAGAAAATTGTCCATATCTCACGACAGGAAGTGACATTTTTCTGCAAAAATATAGATTATATATGCACAACATGCATTCAGCTATGCATATTTATTGTATTTTTATCACAAGGGTTTAAAATTTGATCAAAATATAATGTACTTTAGCCATTTGAAGAAATGTTTACATTTTGTTCTCACTGCACTAAAGGTGGCCGTACATCCCCCTTAAGCCAGCTGTGAATTTATCCTGGAACTATACAGAAGTCTATCGAAACCTATCCCGTTCGAGGTCCACAGCTCAGTTGGGATGTAACTGACGTTACCCCTCACCATTGCAGGTCTTTTGTTATATCAATTGTGTATAATTTATTGTGAAGATTATTTTATGCACTTTACAACAATACAGAACGGGACTATGGTGGGCAGAGCTACTTTCCGTTCTGTATTAGTATTAGGGTGAATTCACCATGCATCGGACACATATCTTGCTTCGGACAACTTTAGACAATAAAGTCTCTTTCAAATTAAGGGTTCCGTGTATTTATTTGTTTCTGTCTAAAAGCTGTAGATTTAATCTTTTTAATGATACTGATTGTTATTATCATGTTGTGATAAAAATACCCCGAGAATGGCCTTGAAGTTATGTCAAATTTTACATCATCAAAGTTGAAAAACCAGAAATTTATCGATTTTTCGATTTATAGTCATCGTTCTTAAAATTCGACTTCAGCGGAATGAGACTTTTGTAAATAAACTCAAAGATTGGAAATTTTACATAAATTTTAAAGAAATTTCACTTCAATGTTCTTATAATTCTTTATAGAACTAGTACTGGTTTTCACTAGTATGTTCATTTCTCCGTACATCGGACACAAATTAACCATGCATCGAACATTTTCCGCTGCAATGGTAAGTACTACAATTTTCATACAGAGCCCATCTGATATAGCTGTTTTTAGCAGAAAAGGAAAATAAAAAACTCAATATTTTCAGTCAAAATACAATATAGCATTTGTTTCGGAGGCTAGTTTCTGTAGAATATCGGATAACTTGTACCCATGATGTTTTCCAAATGAGATTCATCTGCGACAAACTGAAAAGGCACATTTCTGACAGTAATGGTCACTATGTTTTCCTAAATGTATTGGACATTTTTGGTATTTATGGCCAAAAGTTCTAAATATGTATGGTACAAGTTTGTGTCTTTTTGACGAATCATAGAGGTTTTCTTTCAGAGACCTTGCATAAATTAATCTGACAAAGTTCACAATGGTTCTGCAATGCGACTGTTTGGTACAGGTCACAGAGGAGGATGTCTTGAGCACTATAACTTGGGTCCATGATTTGATGATGGTAAAATAGTCAGAAGACACTGTTAATACAATTAAAGCAAAAAAATTATTCTTAGGATCTAAGCGTTTAACAAATACCTTGGAATATATGCTTTGAAAATATATGAAGAGTTTCATCAGGGAATGAAATTTAAGTGCATATTTGTCAAGGAGGTCCATGTTACATGTATTAGATTTTGTGATATCATGTAATAGCACAATTAACAAGAGATGTCTAGTGATACACTTCAACACAATCCGGTATTACGCACGTGACAAGCTGGATAAACAGATTCTGCCCAAAAAAAATTACAGCCCCTCCCCGGGCTTTAACATGTCATTTTTGGAGATAAGTGCTTTGAAAGTTGTTTGTTTAAATTTGAGAAGCTACTGATCGAATAAATTTATGCTGTGGAAATATATTAGCAAATTTGTGCTAGGTATTATTTAAATACCATTGCTTCACGCTAACAGTTTCGTATGATTAAGCCTAATCTGGCTGTGGTCGGCTCGGTCGAATTCAATAATGATCACGTATTCTGAATATATGTCTCTCAGTAGGTTCAGGTTCCATGGCTGCTCTTACTGTAGTACATGTAGAAACCGCCAGCTTTTACATGTAGCTTAAGGAAACCTCAGGAATTATAAGGTTTCACCTGCTTCCGAGTAGTTTCCCATAAAAGAAAACCTTAAGATTCCCTCAAGTTTCAATTCCACGGAAACCACTACGCTTATATTCCTAATGGTTTCCTGAGTCGAGGAAACTTTAGGAATCGTGAGGTTGCCTGAGCTTCCATGTAGTTTTCAGTATAAGGAAACCTAAAGATTCCATCAAGTTTCCATTCCACGGAAACCACTATGCTCCGATTCCATATGGTTTCCTGAGTCAAGGAAACTTTAGGAATCGTGAGGTTTCCAGAGCTTCCATTTAGTTTCCCGTATAAGGAAACCTGAAGATTCCACGAAGTTTCCATTCCACGGAAACCCCTGCGCTCCGATTCCATCGAGTTTCCTGATTCATGAAACCAGTGGAATCTTCAGGTTTCCCATTACGGGAAACTACATGGATGTTCGGGAAACTTCAGGTTTACAGAGGTTTCCATGGTTCGGGTTACCTTATGGAATCGGAGCGTAGGGGTTTCCATGTCTAGGAAACTTGGCGGAATAATCTAGCATCCTCTAAGGAAACCACTGGGAAATGATGTAAACTTGAGGTTTCCATAAAGTTTCCCATGATGGAAAACCACTTTTTTCACCCAGTGATAATGTCCTGAACTGTATATGACATACAATACAGGTATCATATGACATTAGGGGGACTTCGACCCTCGGCTAGGAAGAGCAACTCTTTAATTTATAATTTAATTAAAACAAATCTTTAATTGAAGCCTTGCAGCACTGTTAAGGCCTAATATGAGAAATCAACGGAAAATATATGTGCAAAAAGGGGGATTTTATTTTAAATTGAATTTATTTCAATTAAGCTGTTTTATTATCACAGAACTTAAAAATACCTAAGGAAATAGCATAGTATAACCGACTGTGTACTGTATGAAGTTTAGTCCCATCGATGGACAGTCACGTGATGAATGAAGGATTTGGAAATAACGAACAGTACTCAATCTCAACGTCCATTAAACAATATACAAAATAAGAGCAGAGCAAACACGGACCTCCGAAACATCAGAAGTAGGATCAGGTGCCACGGAGGAAGGAAGCATCCCCTTCCTACCGGTCACACCCGCCGTGTGCTCGTTGCCATAAACAGGAAATAACGGAAAAAATCCGTCGTCAATTCAGTGTATAAATAATGGACTAACAATTGGTATGAAAAACGTCAGTCAGCATTTCATTCAATGATAAATTGTATTTGCTGACAAGGTCATTGTATCGACCAAAGAATTTACGAAATGATGACTTTAAACGAGACTGTTGATATTCTTGTTTCATCAACTTGCTTGTCAATATTACCTGGTTTAAGAAATTGTTCATACGTAGAGCATGCTCTTGCATATCGAATCAACTGAGATATATAAACTCAGTATGCAGATGATGAAGGTATATTGCTGCATAAGTAAGGGAAGTTGACGATAGAAAAGTCAAAGTCATCACGTTTATCATATAGCATTGTTGTTAGATTATCATTAGTGTCTTTTTCAAGTAAAATATCCACGTATGAAGCAGAAGTATCTTTTATCTCAAGCTTACCAGGATATATCATGTCGACGCAGGAATGGAAATTATTATTTTTAATTGACAATACGTCGTCGATATATGTAAATGTCGAGTTGAAGGCCACAGCAAGTGTTTTCTTCTTTTCACGCATAAGATTTTGCAAAAATGCATAGTACGTGTACTGAATGTAGGTAAATAACAAATTTCAATATCGCAAGAGCATACCCTAGTTGAAATTAAAAATTCAAGCTTTTACTTGTTTCTGCATACTTTGTAGTTTCTGAAAAGTGCTGCTGCTTTGAATAGAATTCGCGTTTTAATAGTTAAATTTTCAAGTAAATAGACCAATGTGGACAAACAAGTTTTACTGTTACAATAAATTCACACATTTTATAGATATAATTCTCAAAAAACTTTCAAAACCCTTGAAAATCAATCATGCATTGAAAATGAAACTGGGTCAAGTAAATAAAAAACTTCTACCAAATGAACTTATGAAATCACACCTTTGATTTAAAGAAAGCAGAAGCACTTCTCAATTAAGGATAATATCACTTATCTATATTCAAAAATGATTAAGATCTATGCAGTGTATGCCCTTGCGAAAGTACCATTTTATGGTGCATCTCGATGTAAAATATACGTAACCTGTACATAAAAACACGACATAATTAATAAAATACATTCTTTGGAAAGTTAATGAATAATCGCACTAAACAAAGGATCTACATTGGTATTAATCGACTATTTAAGACCTGTAAATATTATTCCGTTTTATTATAAAACGTATTTTCCATTGTTAAAATATTCTTCAATCTGCCTCTCACAGTACATGAAATACGTCATGTTTACCAAAATGACGTCATATATACACGTTTATCGCAATCAGTGATTTGTTGAAAACCAGGTACTCGGGATTTACCTAGCAACGTTTTTTAATGCATTGATAAGTTTTATTATTGTTTATAATGCTAATATAGTTAAAAGTTGCAAATTATTTCATTTTCAGGTATCATGAGAAATACATAAAAGTCATATTTTTGTGTGACGTCACAGTAAACTTTTCCCCGTATAAAGAACAAAGTACGGTATTGCCTAAAAAATGCCGCGCTTCAAGTATAAATAGTTGAGAATAATTTCAAAAGCTAAGGATTTCCCCAATTTAATGATATATAATTTATATATGTGACCCCAAGGGTTACTTAGTAATATGACGCTGAATACTACATCCTTTTATAGCACAACGTCGACGTTTTACGAAAGAATTAAACCCGACGTCATAAAAAAATATAAAGCGAGTTTTGCGTCGATTATCACATCTAACCTTTACCTGACTCGTCACTTTTCATTGATCGTTTTTGTTTACATATTATGAATATTGCAGAAAAATATTCCACTGCGAATTTCAGCTTAATTTTTTTTTATAAACGTAGAGATTCAGAGTGAACGGACTATTAAGCTTGAAGATTATTCAGCAATGCTCGTCTTTTTTTGGTATGGAAAAGCAGTGCAAAATAACTAGTGAAAGTTATATACTTTTATTAGATTTCAGATTAGTCTTTCTTTTTCGATTTTCCTTATTTAAGATTTCTTTTAAAACAACCCCGACCCAAATTAATTATTTCCTTTCAAACATTTTCACACATATGTACGATTGCCAAATACATGCACTAGTAATTTAAGGAAATTCAATTGACTGACTTTATGTTTTCAAGTTCGCTAGGAGTTTATATTTAACTGAGACGATTACAGTATTTTATCCGCCAGGCATCGTTTCGGTTTTACAAATCAACTTCTGATTGAAGAAATAACATGAAAAAGAATTATGTAAGAGGTCTGAAGAAAAGAGAATCCATGATACAGTGGTCGTCATTCTTAACAGCTAGACCACAGATACTTGTGGAACCCCCCCCCCCCCACACACACACACACACACACAGAGAGACACCGTCTCCCACATATTCAACCAAAAGTTTTTTTGAGTTTAAACATAAAAACTATGTAGATAAAGCGTGTGAAGATTCCAAAATGTCCTGGGATTGAATATGAGGCTGGGGATTTATTAATGTTCCAAAAGTGACTCTGATCTAGATTTAGATTTTATTGCAATGACAATGTGAAATGCAATCAACAACAATAATAATATCAATTTCAGTTATGGCTAAGAACGCACCAATCAATCTTTTATAACATGCAATAAATAAATTTTGATTAAATATTATCTTATCAGTTAGAAACAACTCTTAAGTCTACAGGGACGGACACTTAATGCTATAAGGCGGGGGGGGGGGGGGGGTTATCAAGTAGAAACATCTCTAAGTGTAAAGGGACGGACACTTAATGCTAAAAGGGGGGGGGGTACATTCTTCCGAGTCAGAAAGAATTTATTTTTCATGTCATCGGAAAGAGTACAGATTATTTGATTGTATACTTCAATGCTTTCACATTTGCTTATTAAATCTGACGAGCAAAGAGAAAACAAACCATATATATAGCATAAAAGTGAAAAATCAAATAAAAAATTAAAAAAACGAATTTTAAAAATCCGGATCATCTCCACTGCTTAGGGTTGGGTAGGTGAATTAGCTCTGAGCTATAAGAAAATAATTTTAATTTTTTTTCAATCAAGGGCAGGATTATTTATTTTCAATAATCATATATAATATATATATATATATATATATATATATATATATATATATATATATATATATATATATATATATATATATATATATATATATATATATATATATATATATATATATATATTATATATAAAAAAATGGCAATCTACCCACTACAGTCTAATTGTTCGTCCCCTTGAAATAAGAAATATCAAATAATAAACAGATGTAACGTTTGTCCAGTGACGACACAAGTTAAGAATCATCGCTTTACATATACTCCGGAAATAAATATACCCTTTAGGTTGATCAACTATAACACGACTATACTTCCATGTTAAAAAAAACAGTTACTAGTATAATCAATGTTCATCAGAATCAATAACAACGACTATACTTGAAAGTTTTACTCTTAAGTTTCACTTTCTTCACTGTCTGTCGCATCAATGACACGAGCAGCATCCTCTAAGTATCCTGCCCAGTCTCGCACGCCCATAACAGGTTTTTCTTGATATCTTGCATACGATAAATACCATACAATGCTGGTGATATAAGCACAGCATCCCACCACGCGAGTTCCAGCTTTGCATTTACAGTACCATGTCTGTATCACCCCGTTACTGTGCTGAATCCAGCACGCAGCACTGTTAAGGCCTACTACGAGAAATCAACGGAAAATAAATGTGCAAAAAGGGGGATATTATTTTAAAATTAAATTTATTTCAATTAAGCTGTTTTATTATCGCAGAAAGTTAATGCCTATGGAAATAGAATAGTATTACCCACTCTGTACTGTATGAAGTATAATCCCATCGATGGACAGTCACGTGATGAATGCATAGTACGTGTACTAAATGTAGGTCAATAACAAAGAGCTAAATCCACGAATGTGCTAAATTGGCCTAATGATTTTAGGAAAAATAAAGTGAGGGGAAGAAGAAAATTATTTACGGAAATATTATCCTTGGGTATCAAACTTGAATAGTTTACGCCAAAATTTTCATTTGATGACGTCATATTTGTGCAGAAAACGTCTAAACACGTGAACTTTGCCACTTTTTATCAAAATTTAGCATTTTTTTCGTCTTTGATTCAAATTTTTGCTGTGGCCACACCCTTTGAACAAAATAAAATTCACACCATTAAAAAGAAAATTAAAAAATGAACAAATAGAGTGTTATTTTATTTTGTTCGAGGGGTGTGGCCACATCGAAATATTTAATTTTCGTTCGATTCAAATCTCTTCGCACCGACCACCAAAGTGGAAATAATGGGGGTTTAGTTTACCCAAATTAATTAAAAAAAAACAAGATTATATGTTGCTTTTGTAAATTTTAATTATATTTTAAATGCAAATATACCATTTATTATAAGTTATTTTGTGTTGTGGTGCAAAAAAAAAAGTACGAAAGTCTCTCGGAGTCTCTATGTAAGACTATAAGCATGACTGCATGAAGATGCAATAATGGTGACTCATTCCAGCCCAAGACTTTTTAGTCAAGTGCAGCTGATCTAGCTTTTCATTATCATTTATTTTGCTGAAATATTTCTAAAAAATGGATACACTTTCCCCCAAATCTTATTTATTTTACAAACAATGTATTGAATTTTATCTCCCGATCTCGTCTCCATGGTCACTATGTAATCAAAGGGAGATCACCCGAGAAACTTTATTGTGACACCATTAGTCCTAGAATATATTTTCAACATAAACAATA
Organism: Saccostrea glomerata; assembly: GCA_003671525.1. Taxonomy (NCBI): domain Eukaryota; kingdom Metazoa; phylum Mollusca; class Bivalvia; order Ostreida; family Ostreidae; genus Saccostrea; species Saccostrea glomerata. The sequence goes on from PRKT01000957.1 coordinate 138,040, forward strand.
AGTGTACATCGGTAGCAACTACCAGGATGTATATATAAACTGAAAATTCTTGTTTTACCCCTTTACAAAAAACAAATTGTGTATGTCGTGAAGTCTGCATCGACTGGCTTCATAAATGATAAAAATGATTTACGTTTGGCTGAGTCAAGATACAAGCGCACAAAGCCACAGGCCCTATCCAAAACCAATATCCATTTCAGAAACTGCTGTTGGCATTTCAAGAAGACCGCTTAATTTTAAAAAGTTTGTTATCAAAAATATTTTCCGATCCGAGAGTTTATAACATATGTAGGCCTAACGAAGTATTGAACCTAGAAAATTCGAGTTGAAAATTCAAATACTTAATAGATCTATTGAAATAAACAATTTGCGAAAATATAGATCTATTGATTTTTTATCGCGTCTAATTTTTGTGATGGGCCTTTATTAGACTAATTATTAACATGTACATTGTAAAAACGAAAAACTTACTGCATGTACCGAGATATTGACAGCTCTTTATGGTTGCAGGTCGCCTTCATGCCACATGAAAAAAAAGTCAAAGGGAGGCTACTTGTTTATCTCTTTTTATTTTGAGTTACTCCTCTCAAATGTAACCTGTTCAACTACAGGTCTAAGGGAAAGAGGGCAGTCAAGATTAGCAAGCCAGTTTATAGTAGAGTACATTCTTATAGGAGATAGAGCCTGGACATAAAATGAGAAGCTAATAGAGAGTGAGGTCTTCTTACAAAAAAAATTAGCCTGAGGGTAATGGGGGTGGGGGTTCGGATCCCCACAATATCACTCGTATTAAATGACGTATGACAAATCATTACTGATGTGTGACAAATACATGTAACAATGCAGATAACTTAAGTACGTGTTTATAAGACAATAATATATGCAATGAATATGCCAATAAAGATACTGCAGGGATACACTAATATTTAAAAAAGAAATTAATAATTGAATTGCATTTTCATTTATTTTTAAAAATCTGTACGATAAAAAATTAGGAACGTTACTGATGTTTCGTGACTTAGTCATTGAATTAATTCATTATACCGGTATGTCCCAAATGTATTGCATGTATCATAAACGGATTGAACTGGTAATTTTACCTGTCCGTCATTTTCGTTTTCTTGAAATAACGTATAGAATATGACATCATAGATAGGGCGTT